>AZIM01001088.1:193381-203902 GCA_000516915.1 Ophiophagus hannah
TATCTTATCTATCTATCTTATCTATCTATCCTCCATCCATCCCTCCATCCATCCCTCCATCATCCTACCTATAGCTTCTATCTATCATCTTCTCTCTGTCTTTCTCCCCCATTCATCCGTCCCTCCACCCATCTCATGTTAGGGGTAAAAGAAATCCGGGCGACCACTAGATGGCAGCAAAAAGATACAAAAAGATACTTGTAGTCGCTGATCGTACTTAGATCTACCAGACTGGACTTCAGTTCTTCAAACTGTTACGCCTGTGGTTTTATACAAAAGCTACAGGTCACCGTCTTCTGAAGTAACAAGATAAAGAAACGGACCGCAAAGCTAAAGGAATGCCAGGATTGGTAACAGTGACCCATTCAAGTCAGATAATAAGTAAGGAAAGAAATTTTGATAAAATCATCTTTGACAAAACCTTATGGCACCAGGTTTTAAAGTCAAAGGCAGGTGAAGAAAAATTATGCCCGGGAGCTTACTGCCCTTTCTTTGACTATTTTATGAGGTGAGGAATGAAGAGAAGGCATCCTTAGGAGAATCTCAACGGGATGCTTTGATTTTAGACTCTTAGTTTCCCATCAGATCGACTTCCTCCTCATGGATTTAATATTATCGAGCATGTTCTAAACTAATCACCAGAATTAGATCTCTAGGGACCAGCAGATACTCCTGGGGAAACAAGGTTGTTTAGATTGTAATAAATAATCGTTTTCGTTGTAACTTCCCCCCTCCAAATGAATGTGATGCTTTTTCTTTTTTTATGACAAGCAGCGGGAATATTTCATGTACGTTTGCTGGTTTTGGAAAAGAAACAGTAGCAGGGGAAATGACCAAGAAGGTTGTAGTGGTTTCAGTTCTCTTCCGCCTCCCTCCCTCCCCCCCAAAGAATCGGCTACAATAAATGAATTAGATTAAATTTTGTCTGAAGGCGCCATCAACTTTTATGCCATGTTTTCCAGTTCCTTACAAGAGAAAGTCTCCTGTAATGTTCTTGAGAGGGCTTTGATACAAAGTTTTCATTAAAATAAATTACTTGTAATTGAATTTTGCACTCCTGCTTTAAAACAGTTTATTACTGGAGTTAGTCCAACACCCTAACAGGATATTCATAGTTACAGGAAAATTGGCGTTCCAAGTGTTTGCAGGTTTTTGAAACATTTGTTCTCCGCTCCCTTCCTCCGGGCAAAATTGCCCGCTCTTTCACACGAAATCCATAAAAGCCATACACCCAGAAAGAGTTCAGCCTGATAGAAAAGAAATATTTAAAAGAGAGCGGGCCTGCCGAGAAAACCGACCGCCCTTAATTTAAACATAAACAGGGCTTGATGTGCCTGATAGGAGTGGATCAAGATCTTATTCCTGTTTGGTAAAAGAAAGGAAGGAACGGAAGAGACCCCCTCCCTCCAAAATAGATATTTTAGTACTTTGAGAATTGTCTTCTAATCCTAGTCAATAGCTCCTGTCCCTTGTTGTTAAAGGATCTAGTTTCAATTTAGTGTGGAAATCTGCTGCAAATAAATTGGAGCTCCTGCGGTAGCTACTCCTTATTAACCTTTTATTTTTAGTGTTATACCGGCAACTCATATCGCCCAGCTGTCAGGGTTATAATTGAAAGTTATGAGACCGTAGTGAAGGGTAGGCAGTAATTCAATTACGAGCAAATATCTTTGGGTTTTATGGCGCAGGGCTAAATTAAATGTCATTATTCACTGTCTCTAATGGAAATCAAAAGGAAATCAGATTAGAGCATTTGTGAGAGAAATCACTGAGTGATCCTTAATGAAGAAATAACTGTCTAAAACACTGTCCTGCGCTTTACTTAGCATATTCATGACTAGTTGGAATTGATCGGGAATCACACCCGGGCTGATTTATGAAGACTCTGCGCTTGGGCTAATTCATCACTTCCACGCCTCCTCCTCGCTATCTCCTTCGCTTCTTGCGAAGCTGGTAAGGGAAGGGGCGTTCTGACATTTGGAGCTGGCACAGAGCCCTTGGGCCTTAAGCGGACGGGACCGAGGGCAAGAGAGCGGGGCTCACGGCCGGGGAGTCAAGGGGCTTTGGAACCGGGTCTCGGGTTGTAGTAAGGTATTCAAGAAGGTTTCGCTACAGAGACCCGTCGGTCTGGAGATTCGCACTTGGCACACAACCCATCTTTGTGAGTGGCGAACCCGAAACAGCGAAAGTCAGGTTGATCTTGGGTGTATAAAAAGGAAGGTCCCGCGTCATTTCCATGCCAAACCCCTAGAATTTAGCTATTTTTCCTTTTCGCCCAAGGAAGAGAGTATCTCCCCTTTCCCAACATCTTAAAATGCACATCCGTTTTTTTTTTAAATGTATCATATAAGCAAATTAGAGACTCCTTTAATAATTGTCGATTAAGTGACCTGGCTTTATAAGATCAAGACTTTCTCTTGATGGATATGATTACTTATTTTTATGTCAAAGCTGTGGTTGATGAGGATCGTGGCTGGAGTTTTCATTTCAAGGGAGATTCGTTTTGCTCTCGGTCAAAACAAAATCCAGTTAAATCCGCAACTCTCGGCCTGAAATTGATTAAAGCTGTTAGTCTGCAGACACGCCTACGAGAAACCCACTTGCCTTGAAATCAATGGCGTTGTTTCCCAACGGAGAGAGAGGGAAGATGGTTTAGAGTCGACTCGAAAGTTTAGTTTGTTTGATGTCGCTAGGACGGGAGTTGTTTCTATCTTGGGAAGACCGTTTCGAGAACCTCTTAAGGGAAACAAAATCAAGGGATGGCGGTACTGCTTTTTAGGTAGAAAAAGTAGAAGAGAACCGCGGAGCGAGGGGGGAGAAAGAAACCCTCTTCTTTAAAACGTATCAGGACCTCTCCAAAAATGCGTTTTTATTTATTTTAATTCGGCTGCTCACTGCATTCATTTAAGGCCTCGCATATTGGTTACTGGGGGTGCTGCGGGGAAAGGGAAAATATCCCACGTGCTGCAATGTTAAAGGCGGCCAATTCCTGTTCAAGAAACCATTCCAGTAGCTGTGGATAATTAATGTCTTTGGAAGCCTTTCTTTGCACTAATTACTCCGTTGTAAATGGCCATCATTAAGGCAATTGAAGAAAGCTTGGAGGCGAAATGTGATGTAGGAAGTGCAGTTAGTATTAATTAAGCGTATGATCAACTTGGCAAGCGGAAGACCTCGGCAGGGGGCGGAGCAAAGGGCCACAGACTCAACTCTTAGATTTGATCTGTCTCCATCACAAGCAGTGGCTGGGAGGCTGGCTGGCTGGCTGGCTGGNCTGGCTGGCTGGCTGGCTAGCTAGGGAAGCAAAGGGAGGGCTTTGCAGGGAGGCTTTCCAAACCAGGTTTGAAACGTTTCTAGCAGGAGGACAAACGCCTTGGCTACTGGGTAGGCCAGTGACATGCAGTGTCACTCCAGCTTCACAAGAAGGCATTTCCAGAAGGGAAGGCAGATTTTCTCAATTGCAGCAATTTTAGAGTAAAATACAATGAATCAGCTGGGGAGAGCAGGATTAATATTAATCTGTTAAACCCAGATCTGGAAATGTTTTGATTGCCTGCTGGAAGCTATGCCTGTTTCAACAGCCAGCAGGAATGTCAAAAAGACACAGAAGTTTAAAAGCACAACTGAAAGTCAGCCAGACTTGGTACTTTTGCCAGTGACTTTTAGTGACTGTGTTTGCATCACAACCAGAATTGCATTTTCCCTAACTACAACATTTATGAATGATGCAAACTCAATTCATGTGGTGACTTTAAGGTTCATTGGGTTGTATAAAGATAGGCTTTCCTAAGCCCAGTTCCTCTTCTACTGACCACTTGGACATGTTTATGTGGTTTACTTGGCAATGGGATAGAAATACTTCATCTTTGCCTTCTTCTGAGATTGTAACTTCCTACTTCCCTCAAATTTTCAATGCTTTGCCATCTAAATACAGTATTAACCAAATACAACTTGGCTTAGCTTTTTCCTGATCAGCCAAGGTTATCTAGATGCTGCCACCTAGCTGTAAGAATGTGTGGGAATCACAAAAACTTAGTTGAGACAAACATTCAGTGAATCCTAGCTAAGAATGTTCAAAGAAGATAATTAGATTGTATATTCATATTATATATATATAGTTGGCTTTGTGCCTAAGATGGGACTAGGATTCATTGTCTGTCACTTTCTAGCCATATGCTTTAACCACTGCATCGAACTGGCTCTAGAAAAATAACCTCTTCAAATTGCTAGACAAGTTATTCTGTGTAATTAGAAAGATTCACACCTCAAAAACTACCCTGGCCTTTATGGAAACCTTTCCTAACCTGGTGCCCATCCAGATATGTAGGATCTCTTCTTTAATCCTCAAACAACATGACTATTCTGGTTAGAAATTTTTGGAACTAGTCCAGCACATCTTGAAGTTCTACACTGAAAGAGAATGCTTTATGGTAGCACTATTGGTCTCTTTTTTCATGTAATAGATGATAAGTTACTTTTCTAGGACTTTCTAGGAATTGTTTTGAACTTTATTGAGCCGAAATGCTAATTTTGCAGGTCTATTGGAATGCTATTTATTCTGCAGTTAGGTTCACTTCACCCAGACTCATTTTTATAAACTTAGAATGAGACTTTTTTTCAGGAAATGGTTGTCAAAATAAGCAACCGTGGTCAAACTGGAATGTAAATCAATGGTTAGATAAGTTAAATACCTACCCCAAATCAAAGAGAATGGTAGAAGCCCTGTTAGAAGAGTGAGTTTAGCAATGACAATATTGAAGGCATAATTCAGTTTTCTCAGCAGGAGGAATTGTGTCATGCTGTTCTTTCCAGAATTCACTAGATGGATAAAATAGCAGTGCCTATATAAGGCACTCAGCCCCTGAGGCCAAAGACACAATTTGCTTTGTCTAAAAAAGAAGCAGCAGCAAACTGACAAAGATGTGTGTGTACCATTTATATGGTTAACAACACTACTATTTCTGGGACACTGAAATGATAGGAAAAACCAGGGTTCTTAGCCCAGCAGTCCCATGCTATTCCAGAAAAGTGTATAAGTCCCAGTTAAATTTGGAATAACAAGAGCAATGCAAATGCTTTGCACAATGTCCTTGAAATCCAAACTGAGACCTTTCAGGATGTTTTCCCAGCTTGGAAACTTCCATAGAATGTTGAACTACAAATCCCAGCATGCACCACTCCACAAAGGAATGCTGGGCTCCAGATTCACAAGTTAGAAATACACAAGCATATTTTCTTTGCTATATAATAAACTTTACAATTCAATTTCCATGAATCTTTAAGCTTGTAAAAGTGGACTCCCAGCAAAGGCAGCTAGGATTGTCACATTATTTGAAGGGATGGTTTGATTTGGACAACCCAGCCATTAGGTTGGAGAGGTTTGATTTGGACAACCCAGCCATTAGGTTGGAGAGGTAGCAACCTCACTGGGAATGGATCTGGTCTCAAGCAGCAGGTGTATGTAACCCCAAGAGAGGCTGCAAAGTGAGTTTTGAATTGGATTCTACTCATTGTAAGGGAACTTCTTTTAAACTTCTTTTAAAAGTCATTATTTAGGAGCATTGAGGAAACTTCTTTGCAGTGGTTCAGGTGCAGGATGGAAGTGTAACCTGTTCATTTTGTAGCTGGGGATCTATTCATAGCAGCAGCCCAATTCCCACTTTCCCCCACTTGTAGGCTATTTAATTGGTTTAGCTCCTTTTAGAAGGAGCTAAAACTATTTGCACATGTAGCGCTTTCATGGAAAACTGTCTCAGGCCTCGTATCATTTTGATCCAATGCCTTTAGTAATCATATAGTTATTAAGAAGACTCAGAATGCCAATCTAATTAAGGGGTTGGGCAAGGCATGCACAGCCCATTTTAGCACAGAACTGGGGTAGTTAAGTAGGTGCGTGGATGCAAATAATTTGATGCATAGAATATCCTGCATCCTTCCAACACTTACAAAAAAAAATCACATCTGGATGGTTTGAAGTATGTCCCCTTAATTTGCATTATGCGACCAGCTTTTCCCACTCAGATGGCAGATGGATAAGTTGGACTATAATTTCCACCATCCCCCGTGACCCAGTCCTGGTTATTGTCATTTGCAGCTGAAGGGTGAAACATTTTAACACATATGGAGAGCAGCAGATTGGGAAAGGCAGATCCACAACTGAGTAAGGTGGGAAAAATGGAAGGGAGAGTCAAGATCCCATTAAATTTTAAGAATGATAACCTCCTGAAATGTTGCTGGATCTCAGTAGTATTTAATTATGAGTAGAACCCTAAGGGACTATACTGTACTATACTACTATTATTACCTGTTTTTATTTGCTTAATTTAGCCACGAAGAATAGGTTTTTATCTTGTGAATATAGTACCTGTAGCCCTTTCATGGAAAACTATTGTGTTTGATGTTTCTAAAAACCATCTCTTGATATCAAACAAGCACATTGAAATGAAAAGTTTCTCTGCTCAGAAACTTGTTCTGAGTATTAGAACTGAATAAAAGTTACTTGAGACCTTTGTCCTCACCTGCTCATCACCTCTAACAACAATTTCAGATCATCTTTCTTCTCATACAAACATTTCTGTAACTGTACATTTTTCCTGTTTCCTAGCTTTTAAGAAAGTTTGGGGAGTCATAGGCTGATTTCTCTTAGCTCAATGCTGCTGCCGCTGCTGCTGCCTGTTTTTATTACTGACAGCATCTCTTCTCCTCTTGGCAGGTTTGGTTCCAGAACAGAAGAGCCAAATGCCGAAAACAAGAGAACCAGATGCATAAAGGTAGGTCCTGGAAGGAAGTGGGGGGCAAGCTGACCTTTCTGATGACTCTTTCCTGACCCCATACCTTTGCTTGCAGGTGTGATCTTGGGGACGGCCAGCCATTTAGATGCCTGCCGAGTGGCCCCCTACGTGAACATGGGAGCCCTAAGGATGCCTTTCCAGCAGGTAGCTTATTTGAATTTTCATCTCCAGACTGACCTGGCTCAGATAGTTGTTAAGTTAGTATTTGGGCAGAGGGAGGGAAGGAATGTGTGACAAAAGGACATAGTCTGCCCATATGTACACAGAGGGGCTTTCATTACCAATAGTTCCTGGTGCCTTGGCTCCCTGGTTTTAAAAATAGAATTCTGGAAAGGTTTTAGCAGAGTAGATCTATTTAAAAGTCATCCCCTCAATAGTCTGTAGTTTTCTAATATGTGTGCTTAAATCTCTGCCACACTCTTGTAACATAGTCGCTCTGTGAGTGAGATGGGTGGTCTCTAAATCTGACATATAAATAAATAAGAATAAAATAAAACAAACTATATACCAATTGATTGTGACCAGCATCTCAGTTTGATTCCAAAATATTTGCTAATAGTGACAGGTAAAACTCCAGCCAAAATAAGATGTTGCTGGAGTGCATTTGTTGGATTTCAGCTTTTTNTCCAAAACAAGTTATTACAGTGAATGCAAAGTGAGAAATGTTTCCAGCTATGTGGGAATACATCCTTAGCATGTAGTCTGAGCAAGCAGAAAATAAGATTTAGTTATTTTTCTTCCTTCCAAATCCACACACTGTGTTTGAAAAATAAGCAGCTTTGAGTCTGGTTACTACTTGGATTGGAGAGTTCCAGGAAATACAAGGATTCGGAAGTTGAAATTGAAAAAAAAAATTCCAGAAGGAGGAAATGGCAAACTATAAGGGTTGGATGTATTGGTGAAGTCAAGGAGAGTCAAATCCAACTCAAAGGAAATTTTTTTACATGATGTACGATGGATCTTTAGCACAGCTAAACCCTTGTGGCATCAAAGTAATGATTAGTGGAATAGCCTGTTACGTTGTTCTGCTGGTAGGAAAGGAAGCACATCTTGAGGTGCTGATTGGCTGATCAGTAGTTAGCGGCATGTATTTTGTGTTCCCTGTATAAAATTTAGGCACACACCCTCCTGTGAAATCTGCCAGTGACTGATGAAAGTTACTTTATACATATACATATCTCAGGGCAGGAAACAGACAAAGTTTATACCCTTTGGCAGATTAATCATGAATTTCTGGTTACTTCCCAGAATTCAAAGGTGCTATAAAGCTGTTTAAAATGTGGAACAAGATAAGGACAGCATAATCCAGGGGGAAGCAATGGAGGATTCTTCTGTCGATAATAACTGAGAGGAAAGGACTTTAACATAGTGATGTGCTACCCTATCACAGGATGTTATCTATGTCTTTAATAATTTCACAATTATTACAGATGTGGCCTCTGTTAGGGTTGAACATGGAACAACTTGGCTTCAAATAGCACAAAGAAGGCAGTTTTACTCATGGCAAGGGAAAATAAAACTATTGGGGACAGAAGCAGCTGTTAGCATTTGAACACGCATCCTGTATTCTTGGGTGCTAACATTTTTCTTTCCCATCTTCTACTACCCTTCTGTCTTTCTTCTTAATTTCAATATTTTCTAGGTTAGATCGCTGTCTAAAACCAAGTATATTCATAACATTAAAAAAGAAGCATATGTATATCATTGCTGTTGAATCTGTTTTCTGCATAAGATTTTGTTGTATGTTAAAAAGCCTGTTAATAATAACATCAGTTCTGCCGGGCTTCTTTTGAAGCTTATTCTTTTTTTAAATTAAAAAAGTACCATCATTTCTGGATTTTTGGAGTAAAAAACATAGTTGGTGAATGAAATAAGTCTGTGTTTTTTCTGTTCATCAGAGGAATTGTGGTAAAAAAAAATAGTCTTCTTTTTTTCAGGGAACATTTTCTTTTTCTTAGCTGTTTTGTAAAAGTCTTGTAGGAAAAGGTGGCAGTCTGTTATGGAACCATTGTCCAGCTTTACTTGTGAATTTTTTTTGGTGGAATTTTAGAAATATCTCTAGACTTCCCTGCATGATATTTGTAATTTTTATATTTTCATATCAGATTCTATATCATTTTTCGCTTGAGAGAAAACCCATTAAAGGGAAGAGGAAGGAACAATTACACATGTTTTAGTGGAATGCAGGTGAACAATTAACTGGATTAGTTTTTATATGTAATGGTAGAAAGCTAAGAGAATTTGGAGTCAACACTGTAAAAAAGAGCCACATTGACGATTGGAGTAGAAGGTTGCATAGGAGGCATAGAGAGGCCAAATGATACTAAAGCAGCATGCAATTATTCCTTCACTTTCCCTTGATCACATTTTGGGTGCTTGACAACTGCCCTGCATTTATGGCTTTTTGCAGGATCCCATAGTCATGTGGCTGCAATTTATGACTGGCGTCTACCAGTTTCCACAAAAAACATCCATTGTGGACAATGAGTTTGCTGAACAACCTTGTTGATTTGCTTAAGGACTGCCACAAAAATGTTCTAAAATAGGGTTGGTCATTTGATGACCACTTAACCAGCATGACCTTTGGCCGTAGTTCTGGGTTCAGTTATGTCCATATATTGACAACTACCTATGCTGTGTTTCTATCAAGGTCATCTTCCTCTGCTTTGATATTTTTATTCCCTAAATAAACTCCTAGCAAAACGAACCTGGTTTTGGCACACGTGATAGCAAAGCAGTGCAATACAAATTCCAGAAAGAAGAATTTGCCTGAAGGAAAAGAAGAGCAAGCATCAAAATTAAAAGGGAATGAGAGGAAAAAGCAGGGGGAGGAGAGGAGAAGAAATGTATAGTAGATAGCTACATAGGGAAAAAAATTGATGTAAGCAGAAATGACTGCCAGATATTGGTCCTTTGGAGCAAACCAAAGGAATGTAGGGATTGGAATATTCAGCAGGAGGGAGACAGTGTGGAAAAAGAAGACTGTTACTGATTAAAAAAGAAAATGAAACTTNAACGCAGCATAGTACCTTATATTCCAGCTTTTAGGGGCAAAATAGGCTAAGAGATGAAAAAGTCTCGCAGGCACGAAGAGGAAATGTTGCAGTTTAAAGCTGAGATACATTGTTACTCCCAAGGTCTATGCCCCTGATTTTCCAGGAGATCACCCCCTTTTGGTGTCAGCTGCTAAAAGGTACAATTTGGGATCAGAAGACTTTGTGAAATTCATTTCCACTTTCACTAAAGGAGGCCCAATGAACTTCACAATAATCTTTCTGAATAACAGGTTTTTTCATATACAGTTCTTAAAGAAAGTGTATGGAAATGCTAAAGGACCTGATTCCAACCCCCCTCCCCCCCAGCAATATGCTTAGATCTTTGCACCAAAAGCCAGGGAAACTCTTGTGGAGTTTTGCCCCTAGTGACTTGTATATTTCACTCAACTCTTTATATTCTGTCTTTCAGGGCTTGGTGTTGATTGCCCTACTATATCCAAGCTTTATCTATAAGGATCATGTACCTGGGAAATCCCCCATTAGATGTGGTCACCAGCCATCCATAGATTAGGGGACTGGAGGCTAACACATATGAAAAATGGTTGCAGGAACTTGGTATGTCTAGTCTAATGAAAAGAAAGACTAGGGGAGACATGATAGCAGTCTTCCAGTATCTAAGAGGCTGCCACAAAGAAAAGGGATCAATCTATTCTCCAAAGTACCTGAGGGCAGGA
>AZIM01001089.1:37328-47394 GCA_000516915.1 Ophiophagus hannah
GTAAAAAAATTTGAATCCCACCACTGCGCCATTTGTATCATAGATAAAAGCTAACCTCTATCTTTATGTCTTTATGAAACAACAGGGTTCCATAGAAAACACACAGAGATTCAGGAATCTGTGTAGCACATATGTGTTTTTCTATATATATTCTAAGCTATACTTTGACAAGCATTTGCTAGTCTAATACAACCATCAGTCTTATTATGGTTAGGTCAGAAAAGATTAAGAAGAAAGGACCACTCAACAGACAAAAAGCTAAGGAACTACAAACATCCAGCCCAACTAAGGTCAAGGCACTTTCTTGCTATTTATTTTTAATGCCACAAACACTCGGGTGAGGCTAATAAATTACATGGGAAAGGGACAATAGCAATGTTATAGGACAATGTTGTTACCATTAAGAATATTTTTAGAAAATGGTATGTGTGACTGAGTTTAACTTCTGAGAATGTCAGCCATTAAGCCAAATTAGACTTTTTACAAATTAAAAAGATACAAAGGTATATTTGAAGTTTTAAGCCCTGGGGGAGGGAGGGCATTTGCTTTTTATATCTGTTCATGCCCTGATATTTCGTGTTACAAACTAAGTTATGGTCTTTTGTTTCTACCATGAAAAAGCATTCCAGGTAAGGAGACAGTTTTCAGGGGCATTGCTATTATAAACAGAGAAGCTCATTGAAGGCTTTATGGAGAGAATGAATATCCTATAATGGTTAGTGACTGAGCCAGATTGGGAACAGCAAGAGATTTTCCTTTGGACATAAACAGTCATTTCATGAATTTGGATCATTGACATGCCCGCTATGCCAGGTTGTTATTATGGTAATAAAATGGAGAGAGAATGCTCAGGAATGGAGGAATGGAATGAATATACTGATCACTTCCTGTCAGACCACTAGCCCTTCAAGGTAGTTTTTGCCTATACTGACAAGTAGCATCTCTTCATTCTTTATTCTCCCACAGCCTTATTAGTCAGTACTGACAAAGGTGCATTCTGCCTCCATTTTCCATACTAACTGATCAACAGGTGTTCAAGAGAATAACACTGTCTTTTCACCTCTGAACAGATTAACCAGAACCAGTCACGTGATAATATATTCCAAAAGATCCAACTACATTTTTTTTCTACTAAGGGAAATTGTTTCCCTTCTTATTATTCAATTGTGTGCCTATTAATGTCTAATGAACTAGAAAAAAATAAATAAGGGGAATTAGTTTTTCTTTCCCCCACCCTTTTATCAGCCATATAAATTCCAAAACAGAATGTATACTGTGATGGCTAAATCAGAGTTTCCCCCTTCCCAACTGTTTTAATGTTACTCCCGGTACTGTATATATTAAATGAATGGACCAATTTCAATTTGCTGACTCTAATTTAATTCTTGACAAAAGCTAATTGTGTGACTGTTCAGAGAGGAAATTTGTAGTGAATTTTACTTGAGAGAGCTCCCCTGGAATGAGTTTCTCCACCTATGTCACTAGAAAACATCATGTCAGTATCCATTGCCATGCTATGTTGAAGGACATAAAACAAGGAACAGTTAAATTGATTTCTGGAGGGGAAAAAACCCTGCCCTCTTCAGGGAAGAAAAATTCTCTTCCTGATGGATACACTAGCAATAATCTAATGCAAACTTATTCAAAACTAGCAAAATGCCAAGGAAGAGTTCCCTATAAGGAGAAAGGTATACTGTAAATTTGATGCATGCAATAACACGTGCCAAGAGATTATCTGACATATTGTATTGTCCAATACTGTATGTGTGTGTTTATATACCAGTGTTTACACGATCTTGGTAGATGCCCTTCACTAAATAAAAATAAATACAATCCCAAAAGATTGGGGAAATGGATGCTTATTAAACAGGTTCTACTGAAACAGTTTACAATTATACCATGGAAGTATAACTAATAAAGAAAAGAGGTTTATTACTTAATTTTAAAAAACCCTGGAATTTAACAACCTGATTTTTATGAACTGATTAAGATAACACTGATGGCCATTTTAAAGAACTAGTGTAGTTCCAGCTTTAATTTATACAAACCAAGGTGGAACCTCATGAAATTATATAAAAGGACCATTGTTTTGCTATGCTGCAGAAATAGTTTGTTGCATTATAAATTAAGAACAAGGTTCCTGTTCTATATTTTCTATATTTCTTTATAAAAAATCTATACTTTAAAATATAAAATCTGGCCTCAGAGTTATTTATGTGACTCTGATTTGATAAAATTAAAAACAAGTTACTTAAAAGGCCTCAACTACATTTAATTGAGACAATCTCTTATATTTATGTATTGCACACACCTGTTGATATACATATTGTATAGATTAATAAAAATCAAATAATACACATACTTCCTAAGTTTATATAACACATAAACCTTTTTTGGATGTATCTCGAATTTTGAAAGAAATCGTATTTGAAATATCAAAGGTATTTTTTTCTTTAAAAAGTCTTAATTTTTCTTAACCAAAATTTTCTTAGTCTATTTTTCAGTCCTCCGCATCCAAATAAAGTACAATCTCTACTAACATATGAAACTTAAAATGTCCTATTTTGCTACCACTAATGGAGCCTAATCTTTGTCTCTAGCAATACTACTAATGCAGCGTTTTAAAAATAATGGTTTGCAGAAACAACAAAAACAGAAGTCTTGATTTAACCAAACTAATCATAACCACTTAGATGATACTAGAGACAACTACTAGAGATAGTTAAAGCTTGTTGTTGATGTTTTATCTTACACTTATCTCTTCCCTATGAGTCAGCAGAAAAGTGTGTGACATTTCTTACGATGGGAACCTCTAGTTAGGAAATAGGGATGCACAGTTTGCAAAGTGGCAACCTGGCCTCCCTAAATAAGAGATATTAATTGTAAGAAGGAATATAAGATCTCTCTTCACTCCAATGAGTTTACAGTTCTGTTAAATAAAAAGGAAATTACCTATATATGGGAATTCAACTGCTTCTGATTTTAATAGTGTAGATTGTGTGAGATGTTCAAAAATGTGAAACATAGAATATACTGTACGTTTTTATAGAGTGCTTTGGACACTCATGTACACCAGTTAGTTTTCTTATTGGACAAAGGGGAACAGAAATTAGACATCCAAATTATAGTTTCATGGGACGTACTCACTGTCATTTAAAAAAGAACTAGATATGAGAAATCTGAACTTTTGAATTATAAATCGTTCAGTGGGGATATAGAGATGCTGAAAATCTAAAAAAAAAAAGAACCAACCAATGATGATTTTTGAGCTAATTCCCAGATTTTCAAGAATAATACATTTAATACATTGAAGTTTATCACTAGTCAATTCAGTTTATTTCCATGTAAACCAGAAGGTACTATAACACAATATGGCAAAATCAGCTACTTGATGTAGCTTTAAAGCAAAGGATGAATTAGGAATGCCCTACAGAAATTATTGAATGAATGAAATGAGAAATGAACAAGGATGGAATTAGGGGAGTGATAGAAGTTAGGATACAAGAATTTGTCAGCACTGAAAAGGTTTCAAACCTCAACCAAGGTGAAATAAATATGCATCTTTTGGTCAGTAGGTTTGCTAAGAAATATATTCATCATGGATAGATTTATAATCCTGCTTCAATCTGTATCAAATGCAAGGGAAATCTTCTGGTATACTGAATGCTCATTGTCAAACTGTACCTCTTTTTTCTTGGAGCATTTTTTCATAGATAGAGAAAGATTGATGATAGGCATTTCTTGAAATAAATAAAGTGGTATTTTGTCAGA
The DNA here is from genome assembly GCA_000516915.1 of Ophiophagus hannah. Lineage (NCBI taxonomy): Eukaryota > Metazoa > Chordata > Lepidosauria > Squamata > Elapidae > Ophiophagus > Ophiophagus hannah. The sequence goes on from AZIM01001089.1 coordinate 41,100, forward strand.
TATAAAAGTGCAAAGTGCTTGAAGGGAAAAACAGCCCAAAATGAGCAAAGCAATGCAATAGAGAGAAGACAGAAATGGCATTTGATTACATATGCCATTAAAGAGAATGGTGGTTAGGAAGCAAACTTACAACTGATGGCAAAACAACAACATATCTTTTCAGATATATCTGTTAGTACTTTACTTCATGATAAAACAAAGAAAGAAATTATATTTCCTAATATTATTTGAAGCTTTATCCTGAAATAGGTTTCACTGTGGATAATGGGCCTTTTTCCCAAGTAAGAAATGTCACTTTAATTGTACTGAGATTAAGCCCTTACCTCTGTTATCAAATTCCCTCGTAGTACCAATATAAACATGAATATCAAAACAAAGGAGATTTATAGCACGTCCAATGCAAGTTTCTAAGGGGCCTGCAAAGTTCTATGTTATTTCTCCTGCAAAAAAACCTTCACATTGTTCACTAATGTGAATGTGATTAGCTAGGGTAAAAGAATATTCTAAAGATACTTATTCAGTGCAATATATTCCACATTTCTCTACCAAAATTAATCTGGATGGCTGGTATTCTGCCCTCCTGTCTTAAATCAAGGTTGCAGTCCTATGAGATGTACTTGAGAATAACTCTCAGATTGACTTATTTCCAAGAAACCGTGAATAGAATCGGTACTGTGTAGCTTTGTATTTCTATATATAAATATATGAACAATATTTTTATCACAATAGCAGATGATGTTAAATATTGCCATGTCTAAGCCTTTCACACTGTAAAAAAAAGAAGAAGCATGGCCCAAGACAATGCAGTAAATAGCAACATACTTGCAATGCCATCAGACTATAATAGCATTAAAAAAACATTCTGCTATACGATCAGAAATTGTGTATTATAAGATAATACTTTCCTCTGCAATCAAGGGCCAAGATGCAATGACAGTAATGGTCTCTAACATAAGAGATCCTGAAAAACTTTTACTTTAAGTCTGAGAATTCCAAATGTAGCCATCTTAAATATAATTTAGGATTAAATATTCAATTAAAGGTACTTATAAACCCATAATTAATTGATCATTTCTCATTCTGTTTATTTTTAACTGACCAACAAAACAAAGTGATATCTTCCTCTTTTTTAAAAAAAAAAGATTGAATATGAAAGCAGGTCAATATTTAATAAATGAATTAAATTTGGTTTGCTATATAAATAACATTCCAAACCTCTCTAGATTTTAAGAGAAACTGTGACATTTCTGAAGATATTGACCCAAGATAACTACAATTTGCTTCTAAGTGAGACTCAGGTAAAAATAAGTCTTCCTAAATGTTCTTTATCTCAGGTGAAATCTTCTAACCACTGCTTAACCATGGTCTTGAAGCTACATACAGGTCAGCAGAAAACAGCAGAGTCCCTTCCATGGTGTAACTATGTTCATGGCTGCAATCTTTCCAGTTGCAATTGGAGCTGAGCTGGGTTACAGTTCAAAAACACTATATATTCTAATAATATATCTGTAAGCAAGATTGCATCTTGTTGATAAACATTTTTGTTTTATGGATAATAAACAAATTCAATATTTTGGCCTAATTTTCTTTCTCTGTGATAACAAGTTTGCTCGCAGAATCAGGAAACCTATTTAAATTGCAATTGAACAATCAATTATTTTACTCCTGGATTAGACCTTTTGCTATAAACCAACAACCAGTCTGGTGATAGGAGCTGCTATAAATGGAAATCATGATGTACATTAATAGTTTGGATGTCTCCTTCCCCTCTGCCTATCCATGTATATGTTAATCCTAGTCAGTTCAGTCTCTAGAAAACCCTCTTCCCTTAAGGTTGCATCTCAGATATACTCTTAATCCCTGAGGAGTGGGACCATTCAAATGGTGAAGCAGCCAAAAGGATTTCAAAGTAGGAGGTTCCAGAGCTTTCATTTTGGACCACAGTTCAATGGGATTAGCTAATCCACAAACACCTTTATCTGCCCTATCGTTCTTAAAGACAGATAGGAAGTTGGGCTTAACCCAGATACCGAACAAGTTATTTCTGCTGAAAAGCATGCTTTACAAGCGCATGCCAAACCAAGAAATTGAGAAAGCCTTAAAAATGTTTTTTTCAGAAGGACAGACTTTCCTAGCTAATTAAACTGCTCATTTTATTTCCATTTGCAGAAGGCCAAATGAAGAGTAACCATCTCTTTCTGCTGGTTTTTATCTAGTAGATCTAGATAATCTAGTTTATCTATCTATTCCATCTGCTGAATAAGTGAATAAGTGATATTTGAGGATTATGGGGAATATCTTTAGCCTAACATCCCAGAATATTTAAAAAAGGCCTTTTGAAAAAGTTGGGATAGGAAAACCTTCCTTTAGGAAAGAGGTGGGCAGGAAAGGCAGACATTTTTGCAGAGAGTTTTAACTTCAAAAGTGAGTTACATTTCTAGGGAATTAAAAAAAAAGAATGCTGACAATTCTCAGCTGAACTTTAGCGACCAACTTCAGGTTTGTATGGCAAAGGGAGAATACGATGTGGATTCTGTTTCCTGCTGATGGGTAATTTTTTTTTATCTATGTTCTGGAAAGAACAAAATTGAAATTATTTCAGTATCCTTTCCCTCCACATTTCCATCCTCAAGATGGTTGAAAAATAAATAAATAAATAAGTCTCATCAGTAAATGTCTCATTGTGGGTTTTCTCTTCTTTTCCCAAAATCTATGAGAAGCATATACTCCTTTTTTTAAAGGCTTAAATCTACCTTCAGAACAACCAAAAATAGCACATGCTGGGCCTACCTAGTGAATCTCAGGATGATTCCCTGTGCTCTGCTCCAGGAATAATGGGGTTGATCAGAAGAGCAAAGGTGTTATTCAGTGGCCTTTGGTGGTAACTCAGCTCAGTCTGTTAGGGATTTTGTGGGAACATAGGCATCTTTCTCACCTGCATTCTCCCAACTAAGACGAGTCCTCTTCAGCTTTCTTTCCTTGGTGATAGGATCTCTGTGAAAGGCCTCTCTCTCAGGCCAAATGTAGGGGACCACCTGCAAGGAAGCACAAAGTACTCTACTTTAATGCTTATAGCTTTTGCTGCTGCCATACAGAGTGGATGGGTGGGTGGGTNAGTGGATGGGTGGGTGGGTGGGGAAAAGAAGAAATTCTGTTGCAGGCATCACAAAAGGGTATAGACAAAAGGTGGGGAGTATTAAGGCAGACATCAGATGAGAAAAATTGAATTTGCACTACAGCTGGAAACTTCTTTCATGATACATTGGGCAAGGGAGGAGGGAGTAACAAGAGACGAAGTACATAAAAGAGTATTGAAAAAGTCAAAGTCTATTTTTTGTCCATTTCTTCCAAGATATCTTCAGGTTTTCTGAGAATAGTTGACTTTTTTCATTCAGACTCAGCTTAGCTCAACCTTCAGACACTTTGCCATAGCCTTTGGCTATGGGTGGCAAGCATTTGAAAAGGGAAGGTCCCGAGGTGTGTGTGTGGTGGTGGGGGAATAGAAGAGGATTTCCCTCCTAATGTCACTTTTCCCCTTGAAAAACAAACACTCCCCACAAGTGAGCAAGTACAGCACAAAAGTGAGCTTTGCAGAATGATTAACGATTAGCCATTCCCTCACCTCTTTCCTAGAAATGTGGGAGGGGGGCAGGGGGAGGAATCCAGCAGCCCCTGACATGCATCCCCAGCTTTTCCCTCAGCCTCTGTCTGCAAAACATGAGACTTTTTAATGGGGAGAAAAGCTAAGAGAGGCTGAGGCCTTCTCTGTAATCCAGATGAATGAGGCTTGCGTCCCAGTTTATTCATTAAAGGAGAAACCAGGTATAAAACTAGGCAATCCAGTGAAATACCCCCCAAAGTGGGGAGATTTTGAAGGGGCAAGGTGGATGTTTTAGTTGCCCATCACCCCAAGCCTCTTAGGCAGCTGCTGTTTGTTGAGCAGAGATAGTGGAAAGAGCAATCCCCTTCCAGATGCTAAAAGCATACAGATGAAGAGGAAAAACTGGGGGAGTGGGCATAAAGAAAGCAAGAATTCAGGATCTGCTTTTGCCCTTTGGCATTTGGAGCTGAAAAGGGGGCATTCAGACCCCCCCCACAACTGCAGTAGTTTCTCCATTCTGGTAGCAACAGTTGGCTGCCAATGTGAAAACTGAGAAGCCAAGGCAAGAAGCTAACCTTGGGTAAGCTGGGCTTTTCTAAAAGCATCTCTTCAGACACCTCTCGCCTCCCAGGTGGGATTCTTCTCTCACCCGGGATATGCCTCACAAATAGAGACCTGATCTCTGCATCCCTCTCTTTCTCCCTTCTTCTTGTAGTACACCTTTCTCTTAAGAACTCCCCAGGGCTTTGCCCCCTCGCAGAAAGGACCTGCTGCTGATGGGAAGGAAGACAAGGATGATGGAGCTGAAGGTTAGTGTACGAAGGCAGAGATGCAAAAGGCAACCACTGTGGGCAAAGGCAGGCTTGGCTGCAGAATGGAGTGGTCCTCGTGATGTAACCTTTCTCTATCTACTTCGCTCAGGAGTCACGAATCTTGGCTAAGGTTGGGAAGCGAGGATGGGAAAGGAAACTGAGCTTCTTTTTTCTCCTTTTTCTTTTTGCTTTTCCCGGGCTTATCCACTCACCCTTTAGTCGGCCTTTTACCCTGTTCTGAAACCACCTCAGGTTGTCAAATGGCCTTTTATCTCTGGAGAAGGAGCAGCCCTTAAGCCTGGGCTGTGCCCATCGCCCTGATGCCACTGCAGCTTTCTCTCCTGAGCCAGAGGGAAACTCCTGCCTCGAGCAGAGCACTTTCCCCTCTCTATTGGCTGGAAGAAGGGGGATCCTGAGACTTGTCAATAGTTAGAGAAAGAGTCTTTGGAATATCTGGGTTCCCCCTCCTTCCCTCCTACCTTCCCTCCCAAGAAGGCTTTTGCAACCAATAGGCCCTTCGATTGCGACAACCGGGCAACACTGGCACCTTGCCGTTCGCCCCCTTCCCTCTCACTCACTGGTCCGGTCTCCAGGCCGGAGCTCTTCCCCCATTTGTCTTCTGAAGCGGTGGGGGCAACCATTAAGGGGAAACCTCCCGCGCCCTTCTCTCGGGTGGCTACAACAAGGGGAAAAGGAAAGCTATGCAAGCTGCTTCCAACTCCTCGCCGCGCTAGGTCTGACCAAGGGAAGACGAGGCACTTTCCCCGGCGCTAGACAGCGGAGGCTGAGGCGGCTTCTTTCGGTCCCAGCCGTCCCGGTCGAGTTCTTCGCGGGACCCGGCCTTTATTTATTTATTTATTTATTTTTTACCAAGCCCAGGATCGCTTCGAGTTGGAAAAAGGGCGACCCGGGAGATCAGAGGATTACAAGTTGTCTAAAAGGAGGTTGGAAGTGAGGCGGAGGAAGGAAAGGCATCGCCTACTACCTGAGGCGCCCCTCGACAGCGGCTGCTTCTCGTCCTTCCCCCACCCTATTATTTAGGGGGTGATTCCCCAAATCTCCCACCCACTCTCCTTTGGAGAACTCCCCCATTTTAAACCCAGACGACGCTCCTTGCCTTCTTCTACGGGAGAGGTCAAATGCACATCAATTCCAATCCTGATGGGGTGGAAGGGGCTGAAACACATCCCACCCTTCAAGCGGGGGGAGGGGGCGTCCTCCAAACTTTGCGAAAGTTTTTATTGCATTTTATTCGGCGATTTAAAAAAATAAAAAAAAAATAAAAAGGCACCACCAAATCATCCACGGGAGAAAAAAAAAAAGCGAGCAGTAGTCGATTCAGAAAGTTAAGCTAGGAAGGGGTGGTAGGGACTGGGACAAGCCGTTTAATCCTCACGATACGCGCGCGCACACACACACACATGCACACACACAGGACGGAGGGGTCCGTAGGGTTACAGAGGGAAAGCAAAGGGAAAGCCCAGAATCTAGGTAAGTCCAAGTCTCGGCGGTCGCGCAGCTGCTGCTCCTTCGGCGAAAGCGCCCTCCGCGAATGCTTTTTGGGGTAAGGGCTTCCCGGCTAGGTACTTATATACAGCAAGCCCAGACCGCAAAAAGATTCGCGAAGGACAAAGTCTCCTGTGGCTTCTACATTCATCCATCCGGCTGCCACCAAAGAGGAAAAAATGTGTGCATAGATCCAAGACGGCGGATTGCTGATTTCTCAAGCATTAGGGAACACCTTCCTCCCCACCGTCCATTCACCCACACACGCTCCATCCCCACCGAGTACCTCGGCGAGCTCAAGCCGAGATACCAACTCAGGAGAGTAAAAGGAGGGGAAGGAAAGAAAGGAGGGGTGGAGTGGCGGCGGGGTTTTTTT
>AZIM01001089.1:47913-64940 GCA_000516915.1 Ophiophagus hannah
GTGGGGGTGGGGGGGTGGGGTTAGGATAGACTAGGGTTCCAGATGAAACAGCCATAGGTCCTAATAACGACCTATGGCTGTGCAAGATTTAAAGATAAACACAATACAACAAAACGCACCCGGAGGACCAACATGTGAGCCATATGTGCATGAGGAGGATGGTGATGAGGATGATGAAGGAGAAGAGAACCATAAGTCAAAAAGTTCAGATCCGTGAAGGTTCACCTGATTCCTTTGCACCGAATCATTCCACCCAAGGAAAGCCCACTGGCGGAGGTCAACCAATGGCCGTAGCTGATCCATAAGACTGGCTCTTGGAGATGAGGTCCCTCAGCATGGGGAGCGTAGCTAGTTCGAAGGGATGTGCGTTTCATTCGCCCATCAGTAGATTCTGTGCGTCTGCCCAACCCCCTCCCCCCAAAGATGGGGCAAAGGAGTGGGCGGAATAAACGCCTTCCAAGCAAAAAGTTGCCGGAGATGGCATCGAACTGATTTCACCCCCCCTGCTGGGCACTGAACCCTCGCAAAGGTGCCTGGTCTACAGCAGTGAATGGCAGCCGATACTTTCCCACGAAGTTCATCGCCAAGTTAAATAAGACAAGATTCTCCTCCGGGGACCCAAGAAACTTGGTAGACCCCTTCCTGACTACCTCCGCCCAGCGACTTTCCCGTCCCCACCTCCAAGCGCACCGAGGGAGATTCTTCCTTCTAGGAGACCCGAAAGCTCCTACCTTCGCTGCCTTTTCCTCGGCAAATCCACCTTGACAAGCAACAGCTCTCCAGCAGCTGCAGCAGGAACGCAGCAGCAGCAACAGCGCAGCCCCGTCAAGAGGCAAACTCCTACTGAGCGATACCTGCTTCCTCTTTCCCTTCTAGTACTGCTCTTATTGCTGCTGCTGGCCGCCGCCGCCGACGACGACGACGACGACCTGCTGCTGCTGCGGCTTCACCCCTCAGCTTGCTTTGTTTTCGAGACCTTCTGGACTGGGGAAGCGAAGACCGAAGAGAGGACCACAAAGTTGAGGGTCCCTTTCACTTACCTCTTTCGCCAGGCGCTTTAGCGGCCTCTGGTGAGAATTATGATAGGGATAATCCTTGCTTGGAGGTACAGGCATCAATGTCTGTGCAATGTCTGTGCACGCGCGCGCGTGTGTGTTTTTGTTGTTGTTTTATTTTTATTTTTTTTGAAAGGAAACTCGTGGCAAGCATCCCTTCCTCCAGGTATGTATAAACTCCTGTAGTGTGTGGGAGGGTCACGATCTTGCTAAGTGCAGAAGATTTCCTAAAGATTAACCCTTGCCTCGCCGCCTCAGTTCTTTCTGCAACTTGTTGCGACAAGTCCCTCTGAGCACACGCGTATACACGCACACGCGCACATACACACACAGAGAATGTGTAAAACCTGATACACACACATACACACACACACACACACACATGCACAAGGATGGGGGAGCAAAAAAGGCAGAGGCTCAGAGGAGTCCAGTCCACCCCCTTCCCCCGACGCTGTTTTGATTGGATGGTCTTTTCATGTAGAGGGGACGTCTCAAGTCGAAGTCACGATTTCTCCTCAGTTTGGAACCATCTGTGACTGAAGCCATGACGCAGCCAGCACACATTACTCACTTTTACAGTCACGACTTGGAAATCCGTGCAGTTTGCAAGCGAAATTACACCACCGCCATTGAATTATTTAATAAGATCCAGTTAAGGGTAATATTATAGGTTGACCTGGGAGATGCCCGAGTGTGATATGGCAAAAGTGCAGGCAGGTTGGGGAAATCTATGGCAAGAGGGTGGGAGGATGGGAATTGGTACGGAACGAAAGGCTTCTTAGTTTGCAGAGACTTTGGATATAGAATAGTCTAGAATAGTCTAAAGGGTCTACCCTTGGGACCACCCGGCTCTTTTGTGATGGGACCAAGCAAGCCCCGGGAATGGACGCCCCGTTCGATATTTTTAGGACATCACTCAGCGTTGCTGTGCTCTTAACACTTGACTCACGTCTGCATTGTTTCTCTAGCAAAAACAGTCCAAGCTATTTCAGGCAACGTGAGCCAAGGCTGCTTTAATAAACCCTATTTATCTGTAATCTACTGTATCACCTTACAGTCCTGTCTGCCTCTTTCACTGTCTGCAGAATCGTTAGGTGTTGCTGAACTTTGCATAGGGTAGGTGCTCCATTTCTTCATTTTTGGGATGATTTCAGGCTCCTTCCTAAAGTGTCCACACACACACACCCCTCCTCCCTCCCTTTCTTGTCAAATATTGAGCTAAATTGGCTAAATGGGACTATAAAGGTGGACCCTGGGGTGAATCTATGTTGCAGATTCTTCTGACGGTGGGGCTCTTGCTAACCAGAAAGGCTTCTGTGATAGCATGATCACGACCTAAAAATAACAACCTTGGCTTTAAGAGGATGCCGGGGGATGACTGGGCTTTGTATCCTGTATCTGCTGAATGTACACATCAGGGTAAATTCTCAGCATTGCTTTGCCTCCACTTCCCATTCTTCCTCCAACTCATTTGGTGAGGAAGCATCTAAGAGGGGTGAAGGAAGGGCAAGAATAACAAAGGCACACACACAAGGATAGGCAGAAGATGTGGGCATTTCGGAGGGGTGAAACGAGGTGGGAGGAGAAGGGGTGAGTCCAAATGAAACAACCTATAGACTCTTCTTTGAGAAGCACCATCATCAGGTGTCGGCTCTTTTCAAATGCACAGGCGGGAAAAGGATAGGCACGTCAAACCAGAACGGTGCTTTTACGCACCTGATAGAAAACCCGGGATTAGAAAAGAGTAGGTTCTTGGCACTAAATCACAGTCTGGGAGAGTGCTGGCACTTTTTGCTCCTTGGCCCCACCGCCATTGGATAAGCCGGCCAGCAAAAAGGGTCTGCTAGCGATTGTGCGGCGAAGAGGTCAATCTCCTGGGGAGCGAAAGTTAAAGCGGGCTGCTCGCTCTTTCAGTACCCGGAGCCGTGGACAGCTCCCAGGCAGAGAATGCTCGGGTGGCTTTCTGAGAATGGGAAGCCTCAAACTAGCCCTTTCAGCTTAGCGCAGTTTACAGCGGAAATTCTCCTGTCCGCTTGTCCTTTTTCCTCTATCTTCCTAATTCTCTCTCAGGCTAAGAGAAACCCTACCGTTAGATTGCATCTAGCCATCTTTCTGAAAATGGGGAGGGGAGGGAGGCGAGTAGAGCTCGAAAGAGGGACTCTATAGCGCCGACAGAGAGGAATCGAGAGAGTTGCAGTTTGGTATTGATTCAGAGATTTACCGACAGGGAGATTCCCCTTTCTGCAAGAATTCCCTGTGTCTGGGGCTCCGTGCATGCACCAAATTCGTTAAACAGACAAGTGCGATCTTCCCTCCCTCTTCCTCCACCCTGCTCCGGTATAAAAATAGAGGCACGAAATAAATCCAAGCATGCACACAGTATAGTCAAGATTCACAGACACATTCTCTGCCGCATGCACAAGAAATATTACTACTTACCCAAACGGGAACTCCTTTGATAGGGAGATGGGGAGGGGAAGAGAGTTGGAGGATACAGGGGAGTGGAGGAAAAGTCGTGGTGGTGATTGGGGGGTGGGGNTAGGGGGGGATTGGGGGAGGGAGAGAAAACATACAGACAAGAGAGAGGAGGGGGGGAAAAATCCAACAATTAATTTCCAGACAGTTGTTAGGCAAAATATACTGCGGTGATGTCCAGGTTTTCTTCCACCCGCGCTGGCGTTTATATACAAGTGCAACTCTCTGTCTATTTCTGGAACGCGATCAAAACCCTGGTGCTATTTTTAGCAAGTGCTGGGGAGAAAAAAAAAATCCACACAAAGGCATTTCGCTCGAACGTTATGTCCAAAATATCAAATGTACATTAAGTCTTTCACCTGCTCCCCCCTCCCCAATTCAGTTCTTTCTCTTTCACCCTTAAGAGTTGTTTTAAGTGCAACATTGCAGAGAATTTAGAGGGGCGATATTGATCGCTTTCCATATCATCCTACTGCTCAACCTCCAACCCACCCACCCCCCACCCCCTTTTCACGGTTCTATTGAGAGTGATTCTGCCTGTTGCCTTGCGAGCGTTGTCGTGTCTCTCTTGCATTGTCTTTATAAAGTAGATTCTAACAGTAATAACAACACTAACAATAGCAACAATAGCAACACGCACGTAACAGCCATGCACTACTTTACCAGCATGCACAGATGTGGCTTTTTAAGCAAGCTTGCTTGCTTGTCTGAGGAAGAAGAAAAAAAAGAGACCTCGCACAGAAGGAATTATATTCAGCACAAAGAAAGGTTGTTTTTAACATTCTTCATTCCCCACCCCATTTTTTTTAAAAAATCCTTTGTCTGCGAATAAAGCCTCTATAAATACACACACTCACACACACACACACACTTTTAAAAACGTGAATGTGTGCATATGCACGATTGCGTTCTAGTAAATCACTAGGAAGAGAGATGAGGGGAAAAATAGAATCATTAAGGCTTTCAGGCTGCAAGAAGGCAGCCTGAGACCCCTTTCCAAGGCTGCGTCAGTTATCAGCTATTGACGTCACGTTCAGATTCTCCTCTTCAGAGGCTCCAGTTCATCATAAAAGAGGTGTATGCTCGGAGCTTTGTGCTTGCAGAGAAGCAATTGAGATTGAGGGGGAAAAAGAGTTAATTAGCAAGAGCCACGTTTTTAAGGGTTTGCATCTACTTCTACGTTTGCATCGTTCCTGCAATTAAATCGCTGTGGGTTTTTTTGTTTTTGTTTTTGTTTTTGTTTTGTTTAAAAAAGAGCATCAACATAATGCACAATGGAAGGGAGAAGGCATTGGAAGAAATGTGGAGAGACAAAGGTGTTGTTGAAAAGCTATGGTGGAGGGACTGGATTTATTTAAAAACATACCCCTGGTAGAAATGACTTGATGAGGATATAACGATTATTATACACCCTATACATGCACTCAGCAGGAATGTCATGTGTTCCCACCTTTTTTTTAATTCCCATGTGCTGTAAGATGAAGAAAGGGAGGGGGTGTGTGATATAACATTTGAGGTAATACATACTTATCAAACAAACCAGAGGGTGTGGTGGATGCATTTTAATTTACCTCCCTTATTCTTACCCACACATTGACAAATCTGGAGAAAAAGTGTGTTCAACATGTCTCCCCTTTTACCCACAGAGCCACTTATACTGCACACACACTTCATTTTTTTTATCTCTCTACAGTAACAAAACCCATATATTGATAAAGCAGAGATTAATTCTGTATATTTGCAGGCAACCAGCCCTGTCTCCTAGAGTGACGCAAAGAACAAATTCTGTGGCTCTGGCTTTCTATATTCTGCGCCCACGCACTCTGCTTGGTCTCCCACGGAATCAGCTACAGAGAGCAATGATCCAGATTAGAGAGGAGGGGGAGGAGATGGAGAGGCACACAGGGGGGGGAGAGAGGTTGCAATTAAAAATTATACCTAACAGCTGTATGTCTGTATCCACAAGGTGAAATCTGATGTTTCAATGGTACACAGCACACAAATCCGGAGAACCAATGTTCACCTATCACTTCAACATCAATTACTCCCCCCCCCAAAAATGATGGAAAAAAAATAGTTTATTTGGCAAATTGGATATTTCCTCCACATACAAACTCCTTCCCCTCAACTCAATTAAAAGAAATATACCTGCAAAGACCCAGATTACAAACACTGACAGGAAAAACAAACACTGAGGTTGAAAGACAGGTGTGGGTGGTAGAGAGAAAACACTCTATATATCCTCATGGGTATTAATCAGAATCTTTACTGCAAAATAGGTTTCTTTCTCCTTCGTCTTTTTCCCATCCTCCTCCAAAAAGTGATAAGCAACTTCAAGGAAGTGTGCAAAGATTTAGTTGATGCTATTTTTAAAGATCTTGGCAAAGGGGTGGTAAAAGGATCCAGGTAAAAAGGAAAAATGTAGGATATACGACTAGAAAAAACACACATGCACTCAAGAGAAACAAGATCTGTGGATCAAAATGAAAATTATATATTGTGACTGATGCACCAAAGGGCTTTCTTTTCCAAGAACTCACTTCACGCCTTGTCTAGATGAATGAAAGTAACTAAATGTGCAGACAAGACGTAGAAAGCTATCTGTAATCTAAATTGCATGGGCAAACACAGTTTATTAATGATGCCAGTTATTATTAACTTTTTGCAATACTATTTTTTCTTGCTAGGCATATGATGATTGAAATAAGAAGAGACACTAACATTATCAATGATGCCACAGAAACATTAGGATATCCATATGCACCTAGATAAATATTACAAGAAGGGCTTTTATTTGACTTTAAAAACATAATCCAGCTACAATCTTTATGTTTATGCAGCTGTGATGAGATGCAGTGACATAGCATCTCCTCATTCAGAACTTCTCTCATTTCTCCATCTCTCTCATATAGAGAAGTCTTCTCTCTGGGAAAGTAGCACACACCAATTAAACTAATGCAAGCTTCCCCCCCAAAAATCCATAAATCTAAAACAAGTTCACCAAAATTATCTTGTTTGGGCAGACTACTTCAGAAAGTCAGATCTCTCTCTCTCTCCCTCTCTCTCTCTCCCTCTCTCCTTCCTTCCCTCTCTCTCCCCCCTCTCTCTTATGTAATAAAGTATTTATCACCTTGCAAAACAATCATTTTTCCTCAGACTTTTTGACTCAAGCAAACAGTTTAAAAGGGACTGTAAGATTTCATACCAATTTCTTGGATTAAAAGATTTACTAAGGTCATCACATGTATAGGAACATTACAGCTAGGCCTTCTTCCTTCTAACACAATGTTTAGCATCCAGGTTACTAATTCATCCTTCTATTATTCCAGTTCATGAAGAAACCATCCAGGCAATATCGTGTAACATTGATGAAAGTACATCCTACATTAAATTTTGATTTATACTTATTCTATTGGATTAAAAAAGGCACCAATACATATAGGATTACAAACATTATCATTAATATTATACCTGTTACAAATCAAACTGTAGAGTGAAAGGTAAATTGCAGTTCAGGTGATCCAGTTTTAACTGATCTGATCTGACTGGAGAGTAAACTTCTATACAATTTAAGAAACATACCTGCTATCAAGCATAACACCACTCTTATACATTTTAATGCTCTTTGGGAGATTAGAACCCTGGAATGGGTTCATGTTTTCTTACCAGCAACAACATAAGGTTAGTAAAGTGGACGGTGTTGGAAGCAGAAGCTACTTGAGAGAACCTCCATCCCACTCACTGAGATCTTTGGCGAGGTGCATTTAGCTTCTGGGGGCTTATCTCGTGATGACTCATACTAGAGTCTTTTCAGTAACTGCCTCAATTTTTTTTCTAATACTGTCCTTATTGAATTGAAAGTCCTCACATCTTTATTGGCTTTTAAAAAACCAGTGAAGTGCATCTTTTTCAAAAAAGCTTTTAATTATTTCATTGACTTTATTGGATTTTTACATATTTTGTAATATGTCCAACGTTAATTTTGAGTTTATGTTTTATTATAACCATCTGAGGGACTTCTAAATAATAACATTCTCTCTATTGTATTTGAACCTCACCTTTGAAAATACAAAGTGTAAAGAATAACTTGTTTCAAGAGCAAAATGAATTTTATTTGCAGCTCAGGATGTTATGTTTATCAAGTTTCTTTGCTTTCCAAAGAATTAAGAAAGCATAAAATAAAATAAATAAAACCATTTCTATAATGGCAAGGAAATAGCAAAACCAAGAGACTCTCAGTTATTCCTCCAACTTAAGGCCATGACCATTCTTACGCAAGTAGATAAGTTTATTATAAAACTATCCAGAATATACAGACTTTAATAATAAACAGACTTTTCTATTGGGCCTATTTGTTAGGAAGGAAGGAAGGAAGGAAGGAAGGAAGAGCATTCCACATAAATACTAATTTTATAATGCATTTAAGACATGCTTAAGTAAAAAATATAGGCTCAAAACATTATCAGTGTTGGGGAAAATTATGAAAATTAAAACATTTCAAAAGAAAGGAAAAGAGGGAAGAAACTTATTACAATCAAACCAATCTCAAAGATTCACCTCAGATCAAAGATGTCTGTCTTCTTGATATATTTCAAACATAGTGGTTATGCATCTATTGCCGTCAGTTAACAGAAGTGCTACTATATGATGGAGAAGCACTGCATTTGCTATCCCTAATATCTGTGGTTTCAGATTGCACTTTGACTTTGAATACCTCCCATAGTTTCTGGAGTGATATAATTTACTCATCTTACAAATAAGCAAACAGATCAATAATATTTCAGATTCATACTATCACAATACATGTGTCTTTTCCCCCCACTGGTACTGGTAGTAGCATATTTAGCCTGTTCTGAATGTTTTTTTTCATCCAGCAATATTTAACACTGAAATGTTCTAGTAATATTTTAACACTGAGATGCTTGTTTAAAATAATTCCAAATCACTTTTTATTTGAATGATTCCAAAGTTGTCACTATTTATTTTCCACCATTTAATATAAACATCAACTATTGATTTGTCGTTTGTAATTTTAAGAAGCTAGCTTTGATATAATGTAGCTTACAGGTATGGATCACCAAGAGTTTGTATTATGCCCTTCTGTTACTTATATTTACTTTGGTATTAGCAATTCCAGCTGAGAAGTGATTTCTTCAAGTATAAATATCTATCATTAAAAAAACCCCAGTTTTTTGCCATTAAAGATATTAGGGAATCATCTGGTCTTTGAATTTGAAAGAATTTAGACATGTTAACACTGTGTGGAGAACATCCATAGGCCTACTAGCCTAAAGCTGATATGGTTATCATCAATGCATATAGATATTAGTTGGTTCTGCAACTTGAAGCCTTCTGTCCAAGAATATGGGTCAGACATTGACATAAATGTCTTTGCACATTACACATTGCACATATAAAGAGGACTTGTATTTCATAAAAATGTTATCATTAATTTAAATTGTGAATACAAACTCATCACGCCAGTTCTAGTACGCTGGATCCATATCAATTTTATTATACTTATGTTAAAACTAAGTGACAATAAATGTTTGTAGCAGATCTTTGGTTCATAAGGCTCAGATCTCACTGGTTCAACACATGTTTTGAATGTGCACAATACAAAATCCAATTCTGACTAACTTTACTAGATGAAACTAAGATTTTGGAGAGCCACTGCTGGACAGAGAAAACAATAAGGGTAAGAGGACAAACAATCCAACTACTGATTACAAGGGAACTTGATCTTTTATTTCAGTATAGAAGAATTATAATTTTCATTCAGTATTGAGAGACATTTTATATAGATTAATGACATCTTTGTTTCATTAAGACATTTTCTGACATGAGTCCAGACATTTAGATCAACCAGTTCAGACTGATCTACAGTAAACTGAGGCTCAATTTATCTAAGTCTAAGCCTTTAATGAAGTTGCATGGAAATAAACAGTGATTGGGATATTATCAACATAATGAAATTACAAAGAGAGTATAGTCTTTCATAAGGTCGCACCACTTTTACTAAAAAATCCTTATATTTCTAACATTTTATTAGTAAATTCATTTTGCTTTTTAATTTATATTAGGCATAATAATTATCAGTGATAATTGACAGACAAAAAGTTCTGTGTAAGAATTTCAGGTCATTTTTGAGAAAATAAATGATGTGAGTATAAAAATGTATATAAAAGAAAAGGATTGTAGACTTGTAGATTCTTTGGAGCAAAAAAATTAAGGCAATAGTTAACTGAAAACATCCATTGACTCTGACTAAAGAAATCTGTAAATATCACTAGAAGAGAACAATAATTAAATAAGCAATCAAATAGGCTGCACAAAATATTTAAGATCAGAAATAATGGAGTGATACTAAGGATAGATATAATTTTGTCTCCTTCCCCAACTGGTCTTTCGGGTATTTTGGATTTGAACTCCCATCACTCTGCCAGATTAAAGAACATTATAGTAATCAGAGAAAAAAAGGAAAGAGAAATGACAAGAAGGAAAGAATGAAAGAAGGATAGAAGTTCATTAAAGGAAGTTCTGAAGAGTGAAAAGAGAAAAGGACTGTGAGAATGCACCTGGCTTAACCACCTTAGAAATGCTTGTTCTGCAATTCATTTTTTTTATAGTTCTTAGAATAAGATATGAGTCGATACTTCCAACATAGGCAAATATTTCTAATTATTAACCAGAAAATTTGTAGAAATAAACACATAACATCAAACCTAATTGAGTTCAGTTAGTTGATTAAAACCTGGGGTGTTTTTTTTGTCAGTAAATGATGGAAAGACAATTTAAAATGTTTAGAGCCCATTGGATTCTAAATGTTAATTGCTGATATACGGATAGTCCTTACTTACTGACTTATGACCACAATTGAACCCAAATTTTATGCTGCTAAGTGACATAGTTAAGTGAGTTTTGCTCCACTGTACAATCATTGTTGCCACAGTTGTTAAGTGAATCACTGCAGTTGCTAAGTTAGTAACAAGGTTGTAAAGTGAATCTGGCTTCCCCATAGACTTTGCTTATCAGAAGGTTGCAAAAGTTATCACGTGACCTCGGGACATTGCAACCTTCATAAATGTGAGCCAGTTGCCAAAGGCCAGAATTTTAATTACGTGATCATGGGGATGACAGTCATCAGTGTGAAAAATGGTCTTCGGTCATTAAATGAACTCTTGTAAGTTGAGAACTACCTGTATATGATTTGTTCAGCAGTAGCAATATCCTACGCATGGGAACACTACAACATTAATGCTACTTTCTTCCTCACAAAACAGAAAGACCCTGTCTCAGTTGCAGACACAATATCTGTGAATTTTCCTTACTGGTAGATTGTTTATTTAGCACCTTGATTCTAAGCACACTCAGTAGAACATAGTTCAGCCAGACCAATAATACAATATTTTTTTTCCAATGCTTCAGAGTGGGACTTAAGATACATAATGAATTTTTGTTTTACTTAGGAAATAAAAGTGAGGGTCAATGTTAAGAGTGCATTTCTGTTATCAAAAGAAAAAGGTGATTTGGGAAACAAAAGCTATTGTTCTTTTGCCCTCTGTGTAGACTTCCTACAGCTATCTGACTGGCTACTATGAAAATGGGATGGTGGCCAGATAAGACTCTGTTCTTACGTACTGACATTTAAGCCACAAGTGATGCATTTGCAAAATAGTATTTCTTGGAAATTGACCATACTACAAAAATATTTGAAATGAAGGGCAAACAGAGGAAAAATGGAATAAGATTGAAAACTCACAAGAAAGGAACAATTCAACTACATGGCCTACACAAGGTGGGTTTTTTTTGGAGTGGGGGGGGTTCTTTTTGATCCATGGTTGCCTTTCAGTACATTTGCTTACATTTTATTATAGTAATAATTTTGTAGTTTATACAGTTACTATGTTGTTGTCCATTATTTTTCATCTATTTTCAGAAACAAGTACTTCTATAGAATGCAATGCTAGCCAATATTCCAGGAAGTATGTTCTATTAAACTCAGTGTTATTAATTTCCAGGTTACGAAAATGAAGGAATATGACTCATCACGGGAGCAGGGTGGTGTGAAGAATGTGAAGTATATTGACTAAAATGGTCTTAGATGTATAAACACGGCTTCTGAACATTTCAAAATGCATTAGAAACTTTACAACGAAGGTTCTCAGACTCTATAATGAGATTCTTTAAAGGTTTCTCAGAAGTTTATTTGGGGCTTCTTCAACATAAAGAATAATAATGTCTTCAAAATACAGCTTTTCTCTGTTACAAACATTTTTTCCTCTGCAACATGCACCCTGCGTTACTTGTAGGTAATTTTCAGCTCAAACAGAGTGAGATCAAACAGCATGTAAACAGAGTGGCATCCTATCTTCTAACTATAGGTCAAGAGAACCCATAGCTGTTTTGTAGATATATCCTAACCTAGATGGGTTACTAATTTATGATACTTTGAGAAAAAAGAGAAATGATTGGATGAAAGTTGTGTCTTTGGACAATGAATAATTGGAGATTATTTTTTAAAATAAACAGACCACTGTCCATAAAAGAGTTGATTTATAAAAGGTTTCCTGAAAGTGTTTTGCTCAATCAAACATTGTTATACATTCATACACACAAAATCTAGGCTTTTTGAAGTATTACCTATATTGAACACATATTGAATTTTTCCCAATTCTTATATAGAAAATTTCTAATTACAGTAACGTAAAATGGAATGGCTGGAAATCAATTTCACCCCTCCTTCATCAAGACTTTATTTTTAAAGAAACCTAAAGGCTACTTAGATACATTTCCTTTATAGAACTCACAGCCAATCTTATTTTTTTTGCCATATCATCACATATGAAAGGTTTTTTCCCCACACACAAACAACCATTTGCATCGAGATTGATAATGGCTGATCTCTTCCACTCTCTTGACAGATGTAATTAAAACCCAGTTCTTTAACATTACTTGTAAATTTACCGTTATTTTTACTTGATTTATTTTTTCAATGTTTTTGTATATTTTCTAAGTTTATTCATTAATTCTTTTAGTTTAGATTTATTGTGCATTGACTTTCAACAAAAGTTCAGTAACAGGACTAAAAATCTCAAAACAAAATACTTGCATTATTATTGTTGGCAGCAAATAGAAAATAAAGATTTATTATTTCTAGTCAAGGAGCTAAAATATTAATCCTTAATCAGCAATTCACTTACACTTCAGGTATATTTAGATTGAACTTAATTACTGCCTTTAATTTACTATGACTTATATATCCATCCATGATTTTCTATATTGTGTTTTAATTGTTGGGTATTTTTGTTTTGTATTTATTTTTATATTTGGCATGCAACTGTTAGTGCATGGGTACACACAACATACACAAGATATAATATACATTTAATTAAATAATAACATTGCTTCCAGTTGCTTGGAAGTAACACAGCTATTTGCCTGCTCATAAATATTGTCAGTTGAATCATAAATATTCCTACTTATAGTGCAATCAATCAATCAGACATCTAATGTTGTATAGCGAGAACTACACCTCTACCAAACCTTGAGACTCCATGTGAAAGCACTAATCCAAGGCACCTGCAGTTAATTTCCAATAAAATCTTTTGTTGAAGGCTTGGAATCACTACATGACAATAATCTTGATCTAAGAAAGCCAGTTTGATGTATGAGTTAAGGCATCAAGCTAGAAATGGGAAACTTTTGAGTTCTAGTCCTGCCTTAGACATAAAGCCACCTGGATGATTTTGGCCCAGTCACTTTCTCTCAGCCCTAGAAAGGAGGCAATGACAAACCACTTCTGAAAAACTTGTCAAGAAAATTGCAAGGACTTGTAGGGACAATTCAAGTCAAACACTGAAGGTGTGCACACGTACACCCCTCTCCCCCCACAAACCCTACACTGACCTGTGGTTTAAACTGGCATATCAGCCAGCATCTTCAACCAAAATGAAAACTAATGTAAGTAAATCTATGTTGCAGAATTCTAGCCTGCATTCTATAAGGATGTGCATCCTAACATTAACCTTGACCACTTTTGCCTTAGTCAATGTCAGTACTTTTAATAACTACTGAATAGCAGAATAACAGAGTTGGAAGGAGACTTGGAGGTCTTCTAGTCTAACCCCCTGCTTATGTAGGACACAGAACTTTTAATGGATAATTTTTTTAATTGAAGAGAAGAATTTATCTAGTTTTGTTTGTATTTGGAACTCACTTCTGGACTTTTGCTTGAAACTGAAAAAAATGAAACTTTGATTTAGGTTTTGATGATTAGAACGATTGTTATTACAGAAATTATGTCAAATGTTGTGAAATGTAAAGCAAAAAGTTGAGGGTTTTTTTTTTTGTATTATACTGCACTGAAAAAGTCTGAAGTCATGATAATGTCTAAGACTGGGTGTAAACTGAATTCTAAAATTCAGCTTTTAATAGTGGCACATACAAAATTGTAGTGAACCCCAACAGCTCAGTGTGGCTCAGGAGGCATTCCTTGATCCATTTATAGACAGAAAAGAAAGTCACTATAAGCACGCAACATTCCTATGTCACACCAGTCTTTCTCAGCAAGGTAGGACATGTGTTTAAGTTTCTACTGTTACTAAGGCACAAGGTCTTACAAAATGTGACAAATAATTGTAAGTAACCTGACTAATAGGATAAGGCCATTTGATTAATGTGTTCAATGAGGATATATTCACAGTTCAAGTCTCTTTTCATATTATATACTCTACATAGAGTATATAGCAGTCATATTCTTAGCTATTATACTACAGTATCAGGAAGACAGGAGAGATGGCCTATGGTGTTTATATTTGATTTATATCTTGCCTTTTTAATGGACTTTTTGCAAACGTCCACCTGCTTTCCTTAAATTCTCAAAAAGAGCTATCAAATCAAAATTGTTAAGAGTACAGTCAGGGCAGTAGAAGGCTGTTTTGAAATACCCAGCTTCTAGAATATTGTTTAATATAAATATCAGAATGGGTTCTAGAATTTTAAAAAAATGTACACTCAAATCTACTTGGCTAAGGCACCCACCGATTACCCTCATAATGTAGCATCCTTATTTCTAAATTAAAAACCCATTATATCCACAAATATTTGGAGAACAAGAAAGATCTTTTCTTAGTTTATTGTCAGTATGTGCACACATGTGTTCAAGGACACAGACAATGTCTAAATTATATATTATATACTTTTTAGAGTGTAGTTTTCTATATAGAAACATATATTAAATAAATCCATGACATTATTTTAGGCTTTATTAAAATTTTACTGCATCATTTACTTGGTATTGTAAGACCTATTTATTTCAGATGTATTTATCATGTCTAAAGGATAAGATTTAAAATTGTGCTCTTTTTAAAAAAAATAATACTTTTCTTATATAGTATGTTATAAAATGAAAAGATTGCTATTATATTTTTGTATACTGAAAGTATTATGCACCAAGAATCACATTCTTGAAATATAAAATAATGCCAAAAAGTCTATGTAGAACTTCCAAATATTGGCTTCCATTAGATGCAGTTGACTGAGTTCTTTTCTTAAAATGTGTGAAATGTCTAGTAATAGCACAGCAATTCCAACACTCTGCTACTTAAAAATATTCAGTCTACTTTTAATTGCCAAACTGACCGCCATCTATTTTTGAACTTTTATACTACAGTGGTAGATACTTCCATCATTTATTGAAAAATCACTTGTTTTATCATGCAATTTTGATTTTGTCTTTATCCTGTAACTGAAAATAAATTACTTCATAATAATGAACTTCAATCAGTTACTCTTCTAGAATTGTAATTCTGCAGAACAGGATGTACCTATAACCTATCTGAGGAAAGTGGGACTTAAGAAGCGTTTTTCTAGAATAACATTTGAAACCATTTGAAAACCTATAAACTGTTAGCTGTTCCAGGCAGATTTACCATTTTGAACTCTAGTGATCTCACTTTTTGTGTTTTACTGTTTCATTCAACTTTATTCCAAAGAAACATACAAGCTGATCCAAAAGAAAGACAATTGTCTTAAAAGTCTAACTGTGGTTTGATTGCCTTGAGTAGAAGCTTTATGGTAATAACTGAACTCAATTGATACAACTATGTAGTGATGGAAAAAAGATACAAATTAAGTTTTGTTTTCTAGCTTTATCATTATCCTTTAAGTGATAGAAAACAGCGACAACACTGCAGACCACTTGAATCATAACTGTAGTGGATCCAATTGTTAGAATCAGGATACTGTTTCTTAACCTTTGCTATTTCTTCCATTTAATTGATTAAATGGGTGAACATCTGTGTGTACAGTGTCTGTCGAAGGACACCTATTGCACAATCCTATCCATGTCTTCTCACTTCCCATTCACTTCAGTTTGTGTCCTTCCAAAGTAAATGGACATCGGATTGTCTTGGTAAGTTAGTAAATATATATTGACATTGCAGCCTGGAGTGGTTTGGTGGCTTATAAAATGGAAAAATTCTCACATTTCTTGGCAAGTTAAAAAAATCCTATGTAATTGACTATGACAGCAAGACTTCATAGAGAATGTAAAGTCTTTGACAAAACTAGAAATACTCTTCTGTATCAGGTCATGACTGAGACATCAATTGTTCCATTGCAATGATTAATTTACTGCCATAGGTGATGCTTTTGGTGCTTTTGCATCCTGTTAATTTTAGAATTCCAAGTCTCTTAATTCCATGTTATGATAACAAATGGCATTATTACATCTACTCAAGTATTAACCCGTGACTAAGCTTTGCTAGTTTTCCTGGGTCTCTACTATACTTCAGTTCTTGTCCCTGAATCAGACATGTGTAGCAGATCCGCATTTCAATGAAGCAGTTTTTGGGGCAGACACAACTTTGAAGAGGTAGGGTCACTCAAAACATGGTGTGCTATGAACATATCACTCATGAGGACAAGAACGTTTCTCCAGTCAATTGAATCAAATTCTTCATGGATAAACAAAGGTTAATGGACCACAAACATTGTAGCAGAAGTGCAGTGGTCTCCTCAATTCTGTTTGTCTCCATTGTGAAATCTCCTTCAAATGAACCATGAGTGGAAACTTCTGGACAAAAGCACCTGTTGATACTGTAGACTTCTGCTAGAAAGGCAGCATGGAAGATGATCAGAAATGTATGTCAAAAGAAGAGAAGGGCTATTTCCTGTTTCCATTAGACTCATTCAAAGGAAAGAGATCTCCCAAAGTTAGGGCCATTGTCAGCTATATTAGCATAAATTTGGCATCTGTATGATGTCCTTGCTGCCTTGTAAAGTTTAGAATGGGAAATTCTCTTTCCTTTTTCTTCCAGCACAATTTATAGGGGAGGGGGAATTTTGGTGTACAAAGATCTCCCTCTACAGGTGGTTGAAGACCGTGGCAGCATCTTCTTGTTCCATAACAGAAAATCATTTCAATCTTCATTTCTTCTCCCCATTTACCTTTCGCCCATCCTTGGGCTAACCACAGTTCTTTATATAGTACCA
>AZIM01001089.1:105387-118815 GCA_000516915.1 Ophiophagus hannah
AGGCCGATGCACCCGGGTGGAGGAGCAGCTACTCTGGGATGACCAAAGGACCAATCCTGTGACTACTGCAGCTCTGGAATATGGGACCGACTTTCCCACCAATGTCAGTAAGCCACCATTAGTCAAAATTCATATTAGTAGTCTGCGGGATTTAAAATTATGAGTTTGTTAGTCCCTGAGGTCCAAAAGGTTGGTGACCCCTGGACTAGAAGGCTAATGATTTTGTCAGACACAAGAAATCAGGAAGCAAGTCGGTTCAATAATTACAGGTTCATTGAATGCTAACAAGAATCTGGGCCAAAGCAAACTGGTGGTAGATAAGAGTCAATGGAATTCAGGGTGGGCAAGACTTAGATCTGTGCCTGTGAAATGTCAGAGTTTGTTACATAAATCTCATCCAGGAAGCACACACAGATAACTGATTTAGCAGGATTCATTAACTTCTCTTTATATATAAAATAACACATAAGTAAATGTACAATACCAATGTAGGTTCTTCCAACATGGTAGAGAGTTACAGACAAAAATACAAGCCGAGGAGACAACAGCAGAGATGAGTTTCAGTTTCAATTCAGCAGACAGACTAGTCCATACTAGTTTTGTTTTAGAGCTGAGCACAGAGTTAAGACATGCCCAGACTCCTTCCTTAAGTTTCTGTTTCCAAAACAGCCCTCATTGGCTGATCCAGTTGCCATGGCTATTCATTGGCTGACCTTGTTACCATGTCTCTGCCAGTTCATGAATATTCTGAAATGAAAGGATTCCAAACTGATGACATGTTTGACCCTTCCCTTGAGCTCAGCCTGATTATCTCTTACAGTTTTTATACGTTTATACATATACTACTGTCCATATGAGAAACTATGTGGACTTCAGAGACCCATTTCCTGTGCTCACTATGCTTACCATATGTGCTCAATGAATTTTCATGGCTTTCATTACACAGAACAGAATTCAAATTTGTGCTGCAAAAAACTGGACCACGACTTGATGATGGCAGATGGTCTATTTGGTAGCTGGGACACAAAATAGATGGGACATATACAGGTTGTATTTTTGTGTTTATCACCTTGATTTTTGCAGAGTGTGGTAAAGATTTTCTGTGACAAATGTACAGAATCCTTTGTCCTTTGTTTATTAAAAAAAACACCCTGAATGTCTCCAAAATAATGGTACTAGTACAATGGCATCTCTGATGGGGATCTGTCTTTCCACTACATATACCATGTACATAATCAGGCTATAGGCAATTTGTAATTACAATTACAAACTGGGAAGAAGGCCCTTATTAAACGGAGAATAGACCAGAACTTGATCCAGATATCCTAATGGACCACTATTTATGTATAAGCCAGACGTTTGCTGCAACTGCCAGAAAAGCAGGTTAGTATCAGACAGATGGTATTGAGGTCATGTGAACAGTTAGTACTGTTTTATACTGCATTAAAGAGACCACACTTGGAATACTGTGTCCAATTCTGGTTGCTACGATACAAAAAAGATGCTGAAGCCCTAGAAAGAGTGCACAGAAGAGCAAAAAAGATGATTAGGGCAGTGGAGGCTAAAGCATACGAAGAACAATTAATCTAGTCTAATGAAGAGAAGGACTAGGGGTGACATGATAACTCTCTAAGTACTTGAAGGGCTGACAGTCAATCAGTGGAATGGGTTGTCTCCAGAAGTTGTGGGTGCTCCATCACTGGAAGTTTTCAAGAAGGGTTTAGACAACAATTTGTCTAGAATGGTACAGAGTATTTTGCCCCAGCAGATCATCTCCAAAGACTCTTCCAATCCTGTTATTCTATGTTATATGATCTCTCCAGAATATGTCTTGTCATATAAATAGTCATATTCCTAGGATGCAGTGAAGACAGGGAGAAATAAGTGTTGAAGAACATGTTAACGAACTTTGGATCACTTGGTCCAATCAATCAACTCAAGATTTGGTTTAGCCCAAAATAAATCTAGTCTTGCAGAAGGTTAAATTATACCCAGCCACTGGTGTCATGCCAGTACTAAAAGCCACTCAGTTTTCTTAATCTTCTAGGAAAAAAGATCTGGAGAGGAAGAGTGGATGAAAGAGTAAGCCTCTGCATTCCAGAATCCATTGCCAAGCCCTGGCAGCACAGTTCATACATCCCAGACACTAACTGCTGTCTCCTTGAATAATTGTGAAAGGTCTGGTGATACATGCATTGTTTCCCAAAGGCAAAAGGTACTCTGGACTGGAACATGCAGAGAGATTCATCACCATCTATCTGCAGTTTCTTAAACCAAAGGCACCTTTTCCAAAAATGACCCAAAAGTGAGCCATGCAACTCCCAGGAAGGGGTGCTATTGCTTCAAAGAATTATAGACAGGCACCATGCGTACAGCTCTGCATGCTCCAAAGCAGTTTTGGTTTTTTTGTCTTTGAATCCACACCTAGGCATCCACAGGGAGGAGAAGAAAGAAGGGAAGGGATGATGCATGCAATGATGGACAAATGTTATGACTTAGCTACTTTCATTGCATCCTGATGTGATGCCATTCTGTCTGCATTTGTTTTATAGCTTCTGTTGAAGTCCTATCATTACATGGGCTTATAGAATACTTGGCTGTTCCTGAAGAAAATGGGTGGGGACTTTGTGTTCCAAAAGGATGACTTAGTGTGATTATGCTTTGCCAATATCACTGCAGTATCACTAGTGGACTAGGATTGTTGCTGATTGGGTGTTATAGGATCAGGGTCATAGAAGGGCATACTGATGAATGAAGTGGAAAGGTAGCAGAGAAACACTCACTGAAGACAGTGTTTGAATAAATTTGGAATTGCCCCTTGCTTTCACATTTTCTCTTTAATACCAGGTCATTGTGTTTCCTTCTGTTTGTTTCCTGCCCAGATTTTCTCTCTTCCCTGATTTCTTTATCATTTCTCTTGTCAATGGTAAGAGACCTGCTGCTCCATTCTGTCTGTTTCCTTTTATCAGGCGTGGTTGGTCCTCAACCCTCTCCTCTCTTCCCATATTGCACATCAGGCAAACTTGTGTCCCCAGAAGACTCCTCCACCCCTGGACTCCCGATGCCATTTTCCTGCAGTGTTGATGAAAAGGTGCAGCTCCTTGCAGAGGGACAGAAAAGGAAGGAAGGGGGAAGTTAAAAATAGCTCAGCAAATGCTTTCTCATTGATACGGCTTGGTTAGAGCATGGGAAAACAAACACAGAAAACTCCATCTAACAGGTTCACATCTAAATAACCGTTTGCACATTCCTCCTGTGAAATAACAGATTTTCCATGAAGGTTTAGATAATGCCTCGGAAGAGAGCAGGAACGAAAACAAATTATGTACACCTAGTGGATGTCAATATTTTGGTCCCTCTCAGTTCTCACATTGTAGTCATTAGGCACACACAGATTGCCTATATTTAGAAGAAGGTGTAACAGTGCTTCCTTCCATTAATAACAGCAGAGCACATTCAGTGAGGCAGCCCTCGCTGGAGCTCTGGATGTTGCTGTAGTGACGTGTAAGAAGCCTGAGAGATAAAAGACAAGGCTGGAGAGAGAACAAATATTTTGAAATCTGGATAGTAATTACCTTCAACTTTACAGTTTCGTGGGTTTCATTTATAGAGACTCAGGCTGCATTTGGAATGGAACATCTTAATTTATTTGGAAGCAAGTCCAGTTTGTTTCAAGGGAATTTATGGAAGCTTTTAAAATACATATCCTTAAGTATGTTTTGAGAAATAGGTGTGTAGCCATAGGTACACACCATGCAATTTTGGTATATTATATGCGACACTCTGAAGTAGATATGGAAAGGTTGCTTTGATTTTTGGTAAATATATTCAATTTGGGGGGGAGAGCAAGGGGAATTATGCCTAAAATGAAACACAGCACTCACAGGATACACTTCCAAGGATGTCTGTTTTCTGATTAAAATCTGCAGCAGCTACTTCATTGCAAATAAGTCTTTCCTCAAGATGCCTTTGCATTCTGTAGTTTTTCTGCTGCAGGAATTTTAGTTTCCCCAAGATCAAGCTTCAGTATATTATCTGGGAAAATTAAATTCTCTCTCCATGTGCATCCATTGCTTTACTTGGTGACATAGAGTAAGTACGTGGGTGTATAAGTGTCACGAACTACCAGCTAGTGCTATTGATGCATTTAGTGATCAGAAGGTTACAACTTTCTAAGTTGCCCATTTTGTGATTTTAGAGATACTTAGAAAGATATTAGAAATAGGTTCAAGGATGCTTTAGGCTTTGAGAAACAATGTGGCAAACATGATTAAAGCTATTATGGCAGAATGCCCATCAATTTCATGAACTCTGACAATATGGGTATTTCTTTCCCCTGTATTAACCCACCCATCATCCACAGTGTCATATTATTGACATGAGGTTTAGGATAATGTAAGTGTAACATGAAGGGAAATCTTGTAGTTTTTATTTTTCATGAAAATACCAGTGGGAAAATGAACATAAATGATGAGATCTTAAATATATCAATAGTTCACTTAGACGACTCCTTTGTTAAAGTGATCTTACATAGGCTTATTAGTTCAGTTTTGATCCTCACTTGGAAGCATGAAATTAACCACAGATTCTTATATTTGAAACAATCATAAAAAGCAGAAAAAAGTGTATTTTCAAAGCATGCTGGTCTCAATAGTCATTTTGACCATCAAGACCGAGCTTGGAAATATGAGTGCTATCTAATAGCCACTAGCAGCTAAATTACTTTGCTTCGTACTACAAGACATGCTCCTTTTCCTTAAAAACTAACCTAGAGAGGTCCACCCAGATGTACAACAAGCAAGACATTTTTCTGAGTAGCATGGATTTTAGATGTTTTTCTTCTGCTGCTTTTGAACTGTTTTGTTACAAAATCCTTGATCTCAACTGAGTTAAGTTAAAGCACTAGTGACACCAAATTTGAAATACTGCATCCAGCTCTAGTTGAAACAGTACAAATGATATAATACAATACAAATACATCGAGACCCCAGAAAGAATGCAGAGAAGAGAAATAAAGATGATAACATGTCCAAAATGGTTAAATGATCTGCTGAACAATTAAGGGAACTAGATACGTCCAGCCTGAGGAAGAGAAGGATTAGGGGTGACGTGATAGCTATTTGCTGGTACTTAAAGGTCTGTCACAGGGGGACAGGACAAGAAGCAATGGGTAGAAGCTTGTTAAAGGGAGATCCTATCTGGAACTAAGGAGAAATTTCCTGACTGGGAACAATTAATGAATGGAACAGCTTCCCTCCTGGAGTTGTGAGTGAACCATCACTGGTGATCTTCAAGAAGAGTAGAGAGCCATTTGTACAAGATGCAATAAAATCTTCTGCCTTGGGCAGGGTTGGATTAAGAAGATGTTCAAGATTCCTTCCAGCCATATGATTCTATGCTTCTAAAATGAGATCAAATTTTTGTGTATAGATTGTATTGGAAAAGTGTGAGTGTGATTTTAAAATTGGAGAAACAACCCTCAATAATCAGCACTAGGTTGGTAATCCTCCTCTGATTGCTGAAATAGGACTGGATAGACAAGGAAAACAATGATTCATTGAACAAATCAATCCAGAGGTCTCACTTGAAGCACAAGTGACCAGGTTCAAATGATCATACTTTGGATACATTATCATTTTGTGAAATGATAGTAACAATAAAAATAGATAATTGAAATCTAATAATGCAGTTGGATTTCCAAACAAAGTTTTCTCATGTAAACACCATTAGGAATACACAAAAAACCCAGCATGTCCACCTCCAAGTCACAACCCAAATCTATTTACATGCCATAGTGTAGTGGATAAAGAAGCTTGCATGCTGGTTGATGACTGGAATCCTATAGCTCTTAGAAAATATATATTTCCAATGAAAGGACTCTTTTCTCTGTCAGTTGATTTCAATTTCTAAGAATAATAAGGATTTCCTAACTGATGGGGAGCACTGGAACTGGTAGGAAAACATTGTCAGGAAACTACAGGCAGATGTCTCTGGAGCATGTTATTTTTTTTCAGTATTGCTTTACTCAGTCGGGTAGTTTTACCTTTGTTTACATTTTCTTTCCTCTGTTTCTAGTTTGTGTGGTGTTAATGATAAATAACTCTTATATGTAAATCATCTATGCCTCTATATCTTGGCTTATACATATATTACTTTCAAGTACTCACTTTATTTTGTTTCTTAAAATAAACATCCTTTACTTTTGATTAGCCCAGTGTCATATTTGTAATAGTCCACCTCTCTCTTGAAGGTGTCAAACTCAAGGCCCACGGGCTGAATCTGGCCCACAGGGTGCTTAATTCCGGCTCGCGGGGTAGGACTGGCCTGCAGTGCTTCTGCCACCAAAAATGGAGCTTGGGAGGGCCTTTGAACTGGTAAATTGGTCACTGTAAAAAAGCATAGCAGTAAAATTGGTTGGGTACAACCATTTTTAGCAAACCCTAGTAATTGCTAGTAATCACCTTGTTCCTTTCTAAATCTACCACCAATAGCAATATTATCAGTTTGTCTTTTATTTTTTGTTTTGTCTTTGTCTTTATCTTTTTTTATTATTATTGTTGTTTTTAATGCTTTTATTTGTAATGCTGGTCTGTGGCAGTAATAAAAATTGATTGATTGTTCCTTTCTAATGCTTGCAGTCCCAATTCTTGATGGCCTTTTCTGGGATTTTCCAAATACCAATGTCAAGCCAATAAGTCTCTTATCTTTGTCTTCCTCCGTCATCCTGGGTTTCCCACCTTTCCTTCAGCTTTTAAAAATATTGAAGCAACATTACTGGTTCACCAATCTTTCTCTGTATTTCAGATATAACATCTGCCACTTCTTTTAATACCTTGGGTTGGAATCTACCTTGCCCTGGAAATTTGTATTAATTCAAAACAGCTAGATGTTATGTCCCCACTTTTTAAATCTATTTTGACCTGGATTTCACTTCTGTTCCCCGTGATGTGTCTTCTGATAAGTTGGACTTTTTGTGAAAAGGCAGGTACAAAGCCAGAATTCAAAGCATTCAGCTTCTCCCTGTTTCCCATCACTATCTTGCCACTTTCTTGCCATCTTCTACAACTAGCAGACTGATCACTTCCTTGCATTTCTTTTTCTTCTGTAAATATCCAAATAACCTTTTCTTTGGTTATGTTTTGATATTCATTGCAAGCCTCTTTTCATTCTTAACTTTAGCCATCTTGACTCCCATCAGGACAGATTTGGGATAGTCTCTAATAGTGTGTTTTTGTTATATACTGTATCTTTCTTCCATTTTTAAAATGTCATTTTGTTTCCTAGTTTACCAGAGAGTACTTTTTCCAGGTAGTCCTTGATTTATGGACCTGCAGCCATGTGACCAAAATTTGAGCAGTCTGGCTGCACTTACAATTTCAGTGATGATTCTGCTCCATCTACCTATATCTCTTCCCCTATCCCTGCACATTAGCACTCTTCAGTGGCAGTAACGAAGCAGGGGCCGAAGTAAAAGCCTGGGGCCTTCAGCAGACTCCACCAGTTGCTACCATCTTTGGGCTTCCGCTTCAGCCCCAGCACTGCTTCTTCTTCTGAGGAATACTGTCCTTCAGGCTCTGCACCGTGACCAGCCACTGCAGCACCCC
Organism: Ophiophagus hannah; assembly: GCA_000516915.1. Lineage (NCBI taxonomy): Eukaryota > Metazoa > Chordata > Lepidosauria > Squamata > Elapidae > Ophiophagus > Ophiophagus hannah. Next base: position 112,992 of record AZIM01001089.1, read on the forward strand.
AGTGCAAAGCCCCAGCCATCTCACTGTCCTACGTTCCACTTGCCATCCTGCCACATCCGCTGGCCTACCAGTCCTGTTGGCCAGATGCTCTTTGCTGCCGTCTTTCATTTAACCCCCAAAACAATTGTCCCAAAGGTGCTTTTCCAAAAGGCAATTGGATTATCTCAGAGTGTTTTTTTCCCTTGAAGAGAACTGATGAAGCTTCTTGCAAAAGCAGCGAAATATTTTTCAAGGAAAAACCCAGGAAAACCCAGTTGCCTTTTGGAAAAGCACGTTTGGGACAGCCATGTCCTGAATGATTGATAATCTCCATATACACCAAAGCAATTTGATGCCTGGTCACAAAATAATCACTCCCAATTCAGTAATTACTAACCTGGTAAAACGCAGATGAAGCCAACATGCAATACTGGGCAGAACTGGAAAAATATGAGGATGCAATTCCTGATAATTAAGGTATTTTATTTTTCCTTAAGGCCAATAGTAGACATTTACAAGTTCTGCAAATGTTCATGAGAGGCCCTTAGTTTTGACCATAAGTTGTTTTTCTATCCAGTAGAATTAACACAAACTTCTATTCCCGTTTTATTATTTTCCACAAAGATACAAAATGAGTCATGTTACTGGACACACAGGATTAGTTTGCAGGTGTTGGTAGCATTGGCAAACATTGGCTACAATTTAATTAGGCTGCTGAGTGTACTTTGGGCTTTTTGTAAACTAGAAAGTTGCAAGTTTTTAGCATTAGGTTACCAGGTATCAAATTTTTCATATTAACAATTAACAAATGAAGTCAGGAAGATGATCAGTGTTGGAAGTAATCAGTTAAGAAGAATCTCTGATACTGTGTTCACGACAGCAGTACCAGGATTATAGTTTAGGAAAATGGACTTGAAGGTTCTTGGCTCAGGTATTGTATGTAGCCTTTTGCTGAGGGACTTCTGATAAACATGCTACAATATATCATTCAATAATAGGATGATTTTTAAAAAATGATACTTATGAGTTGTGAATATTTAAGTCTGCAGTCCATCTTAGATTTGAATAAGTCTCTGCTAGTGTAAATCAATAATGATAATTATAAACTTAAACAAACCCCACAGGATGGGAAGAAGGAATCAGACTTTTGAGGTTGGAGGAGGAAATCTTTGGGAGTGGCACAGTTCGCCTTGCTAATGGAAACTACGGTACACATTCTGGCTTCAGCATTGCCCTAAGCAACAGGGTTTTTAAAATCATGACTAAACTCCAGTGGCTTCAGTCACATAAAGTTCCAGCAATTGCAGTATGGAAAAGTACAATCATACCTGATGTAGTTGGCCCAAGATACAATTCAGTATGCCATCCCTCTTATGTTTGCTTCTGTAACATCAGGTACACCAAATGGATGGTGTAGGAAATGATGTTATTTCTGCTTGTCTATGGGTAATGCCGTGAAGATCTCTAGTCAGAACATAGTGCTGGGATTACAACTGGAATTCTTAGCTGGCAGCCTGCCTGGACTACTAGGTGATATAATTCAAATTCATCTGGATAGCACTACATTGGAAAATGACTTCAGGAGACAAGCCATCTTTAGTCAAATGGATGTTTACTTTTTGGAATCCAAAGATATTTGAAATAATCCCAGAGACCTTCATGTAGGCAGAGGTGTCAAACTCAAGGCTCGGGGGCCGAATCTGGCCCATGGGGTGCTTAGANCTGGCCCATGGGGCCACCCTGGAAACAGCGAAGGACTGGCCTGTGGTGCCACTGCCAGCGAAAATGGAGCTCCATTTTCACTTGGCAGAGGGTTTCAGGAGGCAGTCTGGCAGCTCGGGAGCCCATTTTCACTGTCAGAGCGCTCAGGCCACCAGTGCCCGTGACACAAGTGATGTCAAGCTGGCCACGCCCACCCTGGCTGCGCCCACCCCACTTCCCCAAGGTCAAACACAACCCTGATGCGGCCTTCAATAAAATCGAGTTTGAAACCCCTGATGTAGGATCTTGTAAAAGACAGTGTTAAGTATTGTTCATGTTCTTCTATTCCTGTCCTTTTCCATGCCGTCACAAAGACAATTCTGGAAATCTGTAGTGCAATTTTGTAAGAGGGAGCAACTAGTAGATAGAGATAGAGATCTGGTCTCTGTATTCAGTTTGTGGCTTGCAGCTGTTCCATCTGCAAAGAGTTTTTCATCCTGCTATGTGTTATTTGGAGAATAAAAAAACTTTGAGAATGTAAGTCTCCCTTAACAGCATTTTTATCAGTTGCTTTGAAATTTTGAATGAAAGATGCCTGCACTTGTTCTGTCTGCCAGCAAAAGGAGATAAGAAAAATAATTGCTACTGAGGATATCAATTTCAGAAAGGAAATCTCTGTCCTGTTTTGTAATTAATGGACTTCTGTGTATCACCTGCAAAAAGAATCAATGGGTGTACAAAGGTTTTCTAACCCATCCATTAATGCTGTGTACAAATGTTTGCCTCCAATATCTACATGTAATGTGACAGCAGAATTAAATAAAACTGCATGACCTCTAATGGAAAGAGTATGAAACTTATGGCAAAACAAATATGGTGAGGAGCCTGGCTTTCATGGGCATGAGGGAGTTAATCCTGGCAGGGTTTTCATGTACGTCAGAGCAAGGTTTCTGCCTGTGCAGCACTTAGCTTGGATTGAAAATTTTTGTTCCTTTTTTGTTGTCATTAAGATTTCTTTGCGGTTGGCAGTTCTCCCTCTTTTTATATTACCCCCGCCCCATCCCCAAGAAAATAAACTAGGGAGACAATCATCTTTATCTTTCAGGGTCTATGTTAATCAAGTTTTTATCAAAGCTTGAAAAATATCACTGGGGGGGTAGGGTGGGGAAGGAGGGAATTACAGTTTTTAATTCAAAGGAGAAAAATAAAAATGCTTTTAATGAACAGATCATATAAATGTCTAGTTTCCCGTGGATCCCAAACATCAATTTTACTCGATTTAATTGAGGAATTGTAGAATTGTAGAGTGGTGATGTTGTAAAAGGCTTGGATGTCATTAAGGAACAGATCTAAACTTTCAATATGTATCTGATGATATAAAAATATCTGCATGACAGTGTTTAGGAATAGATAACCTGGTATGTTGGACTCCAGTTCCCTTAGTTCCTTGCCATTAGCTATGAACATAGATGGATGAAATCTGTTCAATATTGGACAAAGCTAGGACAAAGGTATTCACAGAGCAATTCTTTTCAGTTAATGTTTCTACTGCAAAATGGTATGATTCAGCGGATTTACAGTTCTTTCTACAACAAGCCATTTATTAATATTGGAGTTTCTTCTGTGGCTGATTTTTAAAAAAGCCTCCAATTTTTGGTATCTCAGACTTCTTTGCAATCATCTGCTTTATCTTAGGTCAAGGGTGTCAAACTCACGTTGTCATGGCAGCACCATGTGATGCATCAGGACTTTTTCCCCCTTCGCTAAACCGAGTGTGGGCGTGGCCAGCGCATGACGCAGCTGGCCCATGGGCCGGGAGTTTGATAGCCCTGTCCTAGGTGCATAAGAAATAATGAGCGTAATATTTACTGGACTTCTTTCTCCTATTTATTAGTGTCTTCTTTTGAAATAGGACCAGATCAATCCTTTAAAAAAGGCTGACACATTTTATTCTTAAAGCTAAAGTTAATTTAATTTGTGGATCAGCTAATAGCACCAAAACTCTGAAACATATTTCTGAAAAGTCTATTTAAATTTATCAAGGAAAGGATTCATGAAATAGGGTACCAGAAAAGGTGGGCACATTGCCATACCCTTTATGTATAGTTAAGCATTAAACTTGCCTACAGCTGAATAATATAGCAAGGAAACTCACATTTAGAGGAACAAAAAGAATGACCAGTCAAATTAATGATCACTGGCCAGCATCTAGTGGATCATGAGATACTTGAGGCCTCACTAGGTACATCTTGTGTACCTAAGGAAGATTCCATGCACATCACAAATTAATTATTGCCAAAAACTTGTGTAGGATATTCTGGGTTTGCACTTGTGTTTGTAAATTCAGAATGCATTAGTGAAGCAGAAATGTGGAATGGACAACCTGCGATTCTAAGGCTGCAGGCAGTCCATGGCCTACTTTCAAAATCCTCTGAGGGTTAAGTTTAGATTTTTAATATGAGATACCTGTCCCATTTCCCATGCCTGCTGCATAGAATGTCAAAAAGACAAAGAGAAAAAGAGGGATTTGGCAGGAAGAAGAAAGCTTTCTTCATCTACTTCTGCCCCAAGGAACTCCACTCACCCCTGCTTAAAAATCAAAATAAAGAAATAATCACAAAATGGCGTACATATATGTATGGAAATGAAATAGAGATACCTTTTTCTGGTTTTCATTCAAGTAAGCAGTAGAAGCATTCTCCTATATTTAGCTATTGGAGGTAAGGGAACTGCCCATCCTGTTTTATGCAGGAGTATCTATTTTTAGGGTCTTAAAGAAAAAGTAATGCTAAATATGGATTCAAGCTGCCACCTGGAGGATTCCAGATGTGTTGGCAGCTATTTTCATCACACTGTTGTTCAACAGAGAAGAGTAATTGGGAGAGTGAGAATGCATTCAGGGTTTCTGAAAATCTTGTTGGTGTGTCACCTTATTAACTAGAAACTGATTTATGAAGATATGTTTCTGTGTTACTGCATTGTTAGGTTGATCTTTTTTAGGAGCCTCTTATTACTAATGAAAGTGAATATAAGAATGATTTTTTTCTGGAAAAATGATACTGGATTCTTACAATGTTTTTTTTAATACATGTTTCATATTACATATTCAAGTGTGGCACTTTTTGTTTATTTATTTAGCGTATGGCAAATATATGGACTTACAGTGGTTCAAATGTTAATGTCCAGTCCATCCAGCCATTCAAGGACAGGGTGGTCTATGATGAAAAAAATCAGACATTGGGCCGGTGTAAGCTCTTGATGGACATTCAGACACAATGTGATGGATATTTTGTCAAGGAGCACCACAGTCACACTGAGGGGTAGAGACAAGACCCCACTTAAACAATGAGTCATGGCAGACACCATGTTGGGTACGGATCTTGTTCAGAGTTGACCAATGCTGGCAGGGTGCACCACTGATGGAGACAAATAGAGCAGTTACTTTCATAAATAATTATTTCTTGCCCATCATTATATCCAAGTTTCCTTCCAAATTTTAGTGAAATCGTTTGTTTTTTTTTTGCTTGTGTTCAGTGTCTTTTACACACAACTGGCCTTGAAAAATGTCTGGAGATTTAAGTTTATACAAAACATACAATATCTAGATTCCTGAAAAGAGGTTAGCTCCATGTCACATGAAATTTATATTTTTATGTTTTATGTTGCTATTTTGCATATAGATATCTCAATTTTTCATTGTTTTAAAGGCGGCATATTGGTTAGAAATATTTCAAAGAATGGCTGCAGATTAGCAATATAATTGTATCAATGTATCAATGTACTGTATGTATATGTATACAAACACACATAAACTGTAATAATATTGATTTCTACTCTGTGAAATGCAGTACATGTGTATATTCCACTTGTGAATGGAAATAATTCCACTTGTGAATGGAATGCGGCCGCGCGGGTAGTGATGGGGGTGTCCCAACACTCCCATATTACACCCTTCCTGCGTCAGCTGCATTGGTTGCCGGTCTCCTTTCGGGTGAGATGCAAGGTGTTGGCACTGACGTATAAGATCTTACATGGCTTGGGTCCAGAATATTTACGTGAACGGCTCCTGCTGGTGTCGCACTCAGGTCGCCCTGTGCGCTCCCACAGGCAGGGCCTTCTTGGGGTGCTGTCAGCTAGGCAATGC
>AZIM01001089.1:150541-166379 GCA_000516915.1 Ophiophagus hannah
TTGTCTGGCCGACGGCACCCCAAGGAGACCTTGCCTGTGGGAGCGTACAGGGTGATTGGAATGTGATGCCGGCAGGAGACGTTCCCGCAAATAATAATTATGATTATTTTCTTTTTTCTAAATAGCCAATAGATTTCTAATATATACAATAGAAGTAGTAGTCTAAAACTATAGAAAATGCATATATATTGTAGATAGGGTAACTATTTAACCTAATGCTAAGAAGTCAACAATATAGCTAACACTTCCAATTAATAGCAGAAAATTTAAGTATTCATGAATCTGGTATGTTTATATATCTATATCTATCTGAATTATAATAATAACTTTAAGAAGAAACTATCCTACTGTCAGAGTAAAGTTATAATTACACTCATGTATGTTCTAGCCTAGAAAACATTTTAAAGTTAGTAGGACTGCCTTTTCGACTGTACTGAAAGACATCACTTTGAGTAGTATGAGAGATAGCATCTTGTGAAAGTATCATGGCATATAATTTATATTTAAAAATCTGGTTCAAAGTAACTGATAGCATTACTGCACATCAGAAGTAGCTAATAAGAAATGATTGAGCCAATAATTACACAGATGAAGCAATACTACTTAAATGTACTAAATGTTGTATTTATTCATTGTTCAATTTTATATTACACATTTCCTCCAGGATCTTGATATTTGTTTCCTCCAACTGAAACTGAACAAGAGCAAAGAGTAATAATATGCATAATTAGCCATTAGCTCTGAAATTCTGTTTCCGAATTCATATTGTATTTCAGAAATTAAATCATACTGAGGCCTAGTAATAATGATAAGTTAGTGCATGACAGCCCATATAATTGCATTTCCTATCAATCCTAAGTGATACGAAAATCACAATCAATTAACTTAATTTGCATATTATATGTTCATTATGGTCCTACTAAAGGCTATTTATTGCTTCCCCATATGTCTTACCTTGTAGAAAAATGGAGAGCTCGCATTGCACATTCTACTACTTGATATGGGTCATTCTTTATTCTCCAATAGAAGGAAGCCATATTGTATAACACCCAAGAAGATGAATTCTGTAAAAGGAATAATAAACGTGGAAAGAAACGATGTTTTTTTTTGCTAAATATGTGTCCAAGCAGATTTTAAACATAACTCTATGTTTATAATCTTTGTATATGTGACTATAACTTTGTTGGAGTTATTTTTCTCCCAAATACCATTTAGATATCATACTATTGTATATATGTCAGGCTTTTAAAGAGAGTAAGGAAATTTTTGGAAGCTGCACTTGTGAGGAGACTGACAATTGCAAATTGGAGGGAGTTATATCACATACATGTTAGGCTTTGTGGTAGGACTTATTTTATAACTGGGATATGCCTTCTTATGAGAGTTATTCCATTCTTTTTATACATTTCCCATCTCAAAATGATGAGAAACTGTACTGTCAATTTTCAGCAGTCATGGTCAAAAGGGGCATTTAGGGTCACGGAAAGCTGAATCAGGCCTCAGGCTGCCCGGGCTTGAAAAGCTGCATCTAGATTATGCTGATTTAGACAGGACAGCAAAAGTAATGACTGTATTAATACCTTCAAGAGACCTTCATATATGCGATGTCCTATCTCTTCTATATTTCTTCCTAATCGTCTTGATAGGTAATTCAATACAGGATCTTCTTTAGGTAACAAGGGTGCAGAAAGATTAACTCTTTCTTGAATACCCTAGATGAAAAGACAAAAAGTATTAGCATTTGAATTCTTAAGATGGCTTGACTTTTTGAAAAAACAATCCCCCCAGATTCTATGTTCCCTTAAATCTAATTAGACTTTATGGCATAATTAAAAAGGAAGATAAGATAAAGAAATCCCTGATTTTACTCCGCTAGTTGTTGCCAACTTTAGAGGATGGTGCTCATCTTCATTTCAAGGCCATTGAGCCAACGCTATCTGAAGACATGTCTGTGGTCATGTGTCCAGCATGTAGAGGTACCTTTTTATTTACTTGCATTTGCATATTTTCAAACTGCTAGGTTGGTAGGAGCTTACCCTGTCATGTGGCACCTGGGTCTTGAACCCAGGCTGCTGGCTTTCCAGCCATCAAGCCCAGCATCTGAGCTTCATTCAAGNTGCTGTCTTATGGTATAACTGTGCATATATATTTCTCAAGTATAATAGGTTTCATTTTAAGGTGTGCAATTCTGATTAATAAAGTAAGAAGTATCTGGATGTGTGGCATCAAGATAATATAGCTGAACATTCTTTATAAAAAACCCTAATAAACCAAGCAATGCCATTCAATAGAAATTGGTTATTGTTTCACCATATTTAGTTTACCTGTCTGTAGTTTAAACAAAAAATATAGTAGTTTTGAAAAGGTAACTATTATGATTTGGACAGCAAATTTATTCTGGTAGTTAAAGTTCTGGACTAGCAGGGAAACCTAAGTTCTAGTACTGTCTTAGTCCTGAAAGCCAGCTAGGTGACCTTAGACCACTATCTCTCTCTCTTAGCCCTAAGAAGGCAATAGCAAACCACTGTTAACCGAATCCTATGGTCATTAAGTCAGGCAACTTCCTGTAGCTTTTCCACAAAAATAGTCAGACAGCAGGAAGTTCCAAGTCCCAGGCTGGCAGGCAGTAAGCTGCTACTGCTGGGTTGGGATGGAAATGAGGAGGTGCAGGAGAGTTGTGAATGGTGCAGAGGAGAGTGCACAAGGAGGTGTGAAAGAGGCACTGCATGGGAGGACATATAGTGGAGATTAGGGTGTGCCACAGAGTGTACAAGAGGCACAGTGCAAGTCAGAAAGAGTATGCAGAGGTGCATGACTAGCCAGCATAGTGTTAGTGCACAGGGGCTGGAAAAGGTGGAAGAGATTTACCCATCTTCCCTATCGGGGAATACATGGCAGGGAATGTCACAAAGGGTGATCTTGTGATCACGTGGCGCTACAAGTCCTAAGAGTGAACCAGGTACCAAGAGCTCAGATCGTGATCATGTGATCGCAGGGGTGTTGTAACGGTTGGTATCTGAAGGCCAATTGTAACCATCATTTGTTTAGAGCTGTCATAACTTTAGTCGCTGGATGAATGTTCCTAGTTCGAGGTCTACCTATAGCTGCTTTAAACAATCATTTGTAACACTTCTCAAAAATATCATGGAAAGTACCCAGATGCAACCATTAGTGCTAAATCTTGATAAACAATACATGGTTTTATTGAGTAACTTTAAAAGCATTTTAAATATATTTACATTACAGTCTGCATTGGTTTAATATGTTGGATCTTTGGAGCTTTTTAAGTTGCTGCTTAAAAATAAGAGTTTATGGAGTAATTATTTTTATTATGCTTGAAAATTAGTTGCCTTGATATGGGTGAACTGATCTGAAATGTCATTTACAAATCTTTCAAATGATAGGTGCAGTGCATGCCTACTAAGAAGTACAGTCCACTGACCTTAACTAGTTTAAGTGGACATAATATGACAGTCACAACAGCAACTAGAAAATCTATAGTTGTCCACATCAATTTATTTCTTTGCCAAAGTGGTTTTCTCTACAGATCTTAAAATATTCTCACTCTCATATACAAACTTTTCCATGCACTTTGCCAGAATTTTGTTATTGAACTGAAATACTCAATAGCAGAAAGGAAGTACAAGGCATAGAAAAGAATAGCTCTAGTTTGATGTGCTAAATACCTAATGATATTAGGTAACTGAGTTCATTCATATGGAATCTTGGTTCCAAGGAAAGCATGTTTCAAACTAGAAAATCCTTAAAATGTAGGCTTATTATTCTACATGAATGCATTGCTCCTTCAATAATTCAAAAAGATATAAAGTTAACTGTGTTTATGCACAGGAGTGTTTACAAGCATACAAAAACCAAGATGACATTGAAAATACAATACAATACAAAAATAGGTAGATAAGATCTGCGGCATTAAACAGTTGTGATTTCTGAATTCTCTTTTACTGTGCTAATAACACCACTGTAAAGTTCTCAGTCTGCAGTATTTCAAATACTAATATAACCAATTACTTACTCGTAAATGCTGAAATGCATGAATGCTGTATGGTAGATCTAAAATTTTAGTACATTCTGGTTCTTCTAGGTCTAGAGGTAAAGGAGACTTTGTGTCTACATAATCTTCAGGACTAAAGCATAAGAATAAATAAATAAATAACAGAGTTTTGGTGCAATGAAATAAATTACCAGTTAGGAAAAGCAATGTAGGAATATTGTCAAAAATAACTTTACTAAAAACATATCTTTCTGTATCATTTCACTGTTAATTCTTCCATCTCCCAAAGCAGCTGTAATTAACATAACCAATTATCCAAGCAGATTGTTACCAGCTAGGTTATGATATCCCCTTTCCCTTCCAAAATTACAGCTTTTCTATTTTTTTGTACAATTAGCTCCCTTGTACCTGATGTCTTTGCTCTCTAAGGTGATATATGTGCCATCATACAGATCCAAATCCCCCAAGGGCACCTTTGCTTTAATACAATCAGGATCTTCTTTATTATGCCTTTGTTCCAATCCTGTATCTCTGTCTTCATTCTCCTCTATATGGATCTTCTGAGCTACTAATTGTTTCTACAAAAAACAAAACAAAACCCCAAAATAAAATAAAATGCATTGTTCAAAATACAAATATCACCAAAAATACATTCTCATTTAGGTTTCTATGAAAGTGACATGGCAATTGTCTCTTGTTCCTTAACCTCAAGGCCTGCAGGGGTCATGCACATTGATATTATTAGTAGTTAGTGATCTGAAACTTATCTGCCTCTTTTTTGATGTTGGGAACAGTTAGGATTGTAAGAATTAAAATGGAAGTATTAAGTCTTACCGTAGGTTCACTTTAATTTTTTTTTGAAGAAAAATTTGCTAAAGATTATTCTGCTGAAAATCAAGATATTTTGCACCTAAATCATACCATCAAAAACCAGCAATTGAATTGGCACATTGTTTTTAAAAGTAACTTTTTGCTTATTTGGTACATGGGCACAAGAAAAAACCTTAAGTGTAAAAGTCAACACCCACCAACCTGTATCTTATTATACAACTACAGTCCAAAGAGTTCAGTTGAACTCTCAGAAAGGACATGCATCAGTTTGGATGACTAAAGTAACATAATAGTAAATGCACGCTACTAAAAATATAGAACGGAGGCTGAAACTTCCAGATTCAATATTTTTAAGACTACAACTTCATATTGACAAAGAAAATTATTGTTTCCTACTTTTGTTTGACAAAAAGTAATTTTGAAAATAAAATCAGTACACCAATCTCACCTCCAGCTCTTTGAGGTAGTTAACAGTTGTTTCTTGTCTCATTAATATTACTAAATCATGAGGATGTTTCAGATTCATTGGTGAGTCAACCTGCAATACAGTCCAAAATAATAATTGTTATCATTTCTTCCTTCAAACTGACTTTCTTACATCCTTCTGAATAAATTATCCTAGCCTACACTGTAAACCACACTGTATTGTCTTCAGAATGATGAATGGATCTGTATCAAAGATTACTTATATGCTGGATTTGGACTTCAAATCTTAAGCATGCTTCCTACTTGGCTGAAAAAGATATGGTGTTCAATTTTGATACATTTTACATTCCTGGTTAAAAACTTGGTAATAAGCACAGTTCTGGACCTAACAAAGAATTGCAAGTTAAACTACATAGGGTTAAGGTTCTGAAACTAGGAAACACGCAATCCTACTTCTTGTATCTTTTTGCTATTGTTAAAAACTGGAAAAAAACTAGCTCAGTTGGATCTGAAGAGACAGTTTCAAATGTCAGCAGAAAGGCTGAATTCTTATTTGAATGCACTACAAAATAAAAGTGCTATGCAAAATGTTTCAAATTAAAATATTTAGCGCTAGAAACATCCTGTTTCTCCAGATAGAAAAAAAAGTCAGGTTTTTTCTTAATTTTAAGAGATGAAAGTTGACTAATTTCTGGCTCCCATTTACTGGTTAATATCATCCCTAAAGCCAAAACCTTGGGTCTACCCAGTGCAGAACTCCTCAGGGAACTGCAAAAATGGAGCTTCTTAGCTGCCAATTGTGCACCTTAATATAAATACTCAGAAGTAAGTTTCATTAAAAATAAAAAAGAAACACTACAATGTATTCAAAAGCTTTAATTGTGTGAGAAATTAAATGTTCAGGACAAAATAATTAATGAGTATACTTGATAGATAGAAGAAAGTCTAGTTTCAAAAGCATCTAATTTCTGGGGTTTTTTTAATAACACCACTACAAAATTCCGCAAGTTATGCATTTAAAATTATGGTACAGTGTTTTGGCCAAGTGATTAACACTTCAGGGACAGAACAATGTTTTTTACACAGCAGGATTGAAAACTGAAGAAAGAAGTTTTCAACCCCAGAGGTTTTTCTAAAAAGCAGTAATTGAGTTAGTCCTAAAGTGACTATGTACAGGAAGGAACAATGAAATGATTAGATTAAAAGCCAATAAACAGGTGAAATGTAGAAGTGGAATGAAACTTAAAAGGAAACAAGGAAAAGAAAATGAAAAGTACAGAATTATTTTGAAGACAAAAGACAGATGAGAACATGGTTTGGGAACAAACAACACATGGGTTAAACTTAAGAATGCAACTTCAGCTGGAGTGCTTTTCTATTGCTTTTTTAATAAGTGAGCTGACCAAGGTCCTGAAGAAACACTGTAAACATCTTTTGGTGATGTATATTTAAAAGGGGAAGCATTTCATGAATATTAACTGTTTACATGAAGAAACAGAGTTCACTACTTTAACATGATAGCTGGTATAGCTGAAGGAGAAAAGTATGAGAAAATAAGAATTCAGCTATGGAACAAGAAATTGGAGTAGATTTTGACAGAAAACTAGGAATGGAAATAAGCCTGTGCTTTTTATCAGCACATTTTCAGTTACCCAAGTCACTCTCAAATCCATATATTTGTAGCATTAAAGAGGCATACATTTCATGTAACTTTCTTTCTACATTTTCTTTTGTATTAAATAAATCCATATTTTACTGAGCCTTCAGAATTTTATCCGTATCATCCTTACTCTCAATCCCATTTACATATTATAAATCATATAAGAAAATATGATTTCTTTTCCAAAGAGAAAATTTACTGGATTAAATAGCAGCAGCTTAGCCTTAAGCTATAGCTGATAACTTTCAATGGATGTTGGATTCATTGAAATTCAAAAACTTATGCCAATTCCTATTTTTCAAAAGAACTATATATTGCAATATTACTTTTAAGGCATTTAGAATCCAGATAAAAACAGAATCATTAGCTACTGAAACCATAGCAGTGACATATTTTTTTCTTAGGTAACTTTCAAAGCAAGGTAAGATGGGGGAGATTTCAGCTAATTTCCCACTAAAATTGAAATATTATTATTGCCTTATAATTTACACAGAGATGTGATTACTTCTACAATTTTAATAGGAAAACTAGATTCACTTCCCTTTCCTTGCATGGTAGAAATTCAATCATCTCCACTGACATGAATAACTCATTATTGTGTCCATAAGCAACATTTAAAAAATGACCGTACTCAATCTGTAAAATCCATCTCGTGAGTGAACTGCCAAAAACTCATAATTTAAGATTTGCATAATAGTCAGACTTTCTTTCATCTACCTCATCCCTTTTTGTAATATCTTATTTAATGTTCCGAGGAGTTCAGATCACTTAACACTGTTTTGTATTATTTTGGTCAATCCTAAAAATGAATTTGGAGTTAATGTTTTAATATTTTTCCACTGGCATTTATTTAAATTTTTATAGTTGCCCATATCACATTTCTACTGACAGTGTACAATAAAACAAATGAGCAATATAAAATAATACAACCATTTAAAAACTTAACACAGTTAAAACACACGTATAACTAAGACTTTTATTCATGTTATAGTCAAAAGGCCTAAATCTTAACATGTTCTGGTAAATATTTTCTTGTTGGATCTTCAACCATTTCAATTAAACTTTGAATGAAGCTTATAGATAACCTTTGTGCATTATGATGAAGAAACAAGTAGTTGCACAGCTTTAAAGGCTGTTCATTTTCTTACTACTGTAATTGAAGTCCATTGCTAGTTCTGTAGCTATTTCTATGTAATATTAAGTTTATGATCTGTTCCATGCTTAATTGGAACAAAAATCTAAGGGTGCGGATAATTTAATACATATTTTTCAAAATATGTAACACAGCCAAGTGCAATTCAGGTTATATGACTTAAGGTAATAAAATAGAGCAAATAAAAAATTGAACTGCATCATACCAAATGGAGCACAAAACCCTTTCTTCCCTAAATAAAACAGTTTACAGGATTAGGATTATTACAGTGTGATAACTACTGTAAAGTAGCCCCCTTTTAAGACTATGTTGTGTACATGTAAAACCCCCCACTGGATATCAGTATAAATTTGAATTATTAACAGGTAATTTCTCCCATCCTGATTCTGGAAAAGGCCATCAGAAGACGCAAATATAAATCTAAATACTAAGAGGTAATTTGGGTCTTTTTGAAGAGCATCATCCTGCTAATTTTACGTTTAAAGAAAATTTTAACAGGTTTTCGGAAAAGTTCTAATCTTAAATAAATTAATGTTAAGTCTAAAAAAATAAAAATTAAAAATTAAAAGGACAATAGAAAACACCTACTTCAGATAGATGAAAAATCTCTAATAATTTTATACAATAAGATATTTTGATAGTTTGTTGTGGGTACTAAAAGAAAATGACTGCCATGGAAAAGTCTGTCCATTCATAAACTAAATTCAGCAATGGGCAAAACTGTTCCCTATGACCTTGTCTGGCTTTGATAAAACTAAACAGGATGAGATCTATTACTATTTGGATGGAAGATCATAAGAAAATATTAGATCGATATCAAGAATTAATTAAAAAACAATTAAATCCTATTAAAATGCAATAGCATTATATCATTGTTAAAAAATATGTATAGCCACTAAGAGTTGAGTTCAACTTAAGGGGGTGTTTACATTCATTCTCTTGCTCCCAGCTTATCCTTGTTATTATTCAATGTTGAATCTGAACAATTACAAACAAAACAATGAAATGCTACCACCCATCAATGTTACTGCCTTCTAATGCCTATAGGGTATTGCTGGAAGTAAATAAGGTTATACTGGGAATTCTTTGCAACACAATTATAAATTTTAATTAAAATTGAATTCATTTGAATAGGGAACAGGTGATGAACCCCCAAAAGGTCCATAAATCCATTAATGCCCATAAATACCACAATGCAAAACGTAGATATGAGCACTCCTTCATTGGACAATAATGATACCATCTGCTGGCAAACACTGAACATGTGAAGAATGGAGAAAAAGCTGTAATGGCATTACTTTTTATATTATCTATCTAGTTAGTTGCATCAATGAAATAGTTATCCATGTGTATCAGCATTTATATATCATCTAGCAATTGCTTAATGAAATGCAATTTTAAAAATTTCAGAAGAAGCAGATTTCTCCATAATGATTAGTGTGTTTCACTGTAAAAAGAAAAGTCTAAAACAATATTCAGTGATCTGGATTAAAATACTGTGTCCCTTGTATTCTCTCCAGCACAAACTGATTAATTAAGGCAACATTTTTTAAATGTAATTTTTTCTTAAGGTGTGAGCTACCTAACATGAGGCAAAAAAACCAACAACAAAAAAACAACCACCACCAAATGGTGGAGAGCGAGAATAGAAACATGGAAGAAAAAGAAAATACAGAATTCTATTCAAAGCTTCCTATATTAAGTAATTTCACAACTTTTCATAGCTATTGGTCATAGGATTGACTCATTACAAGACTATTCTAAATACATTTCTCAATTTCTTTTAAAAAGCCCTGTAGTAAAGGTGCAAGGACACTTGGGAATAAAGAATATATGTTATAGATCATTCCCTGCTAAGGACCAAATTCCATTTGATGGTTATTATCTGCACTATTATTGATTGAATTCATTTTAAAAATGACAAAGCAATCTGGTTTGGTGCATTCATAACAGTAAACACCAAAGAGTATTAGTCTGTCCCTGCATGGCAAAATGGGACTTGGTACTCTTGAAACTCTGCTAAGATTCTCCATCTTTTACGGAATTTCACTGGCACTAAACAGCAAATGGAATGAAAAGGGCAAAGGTAAAGCTGATGATGCTTCCCACTGAATCATCTGAACGAAACCGTCAAGGGAGATCTGAGAAAATACAGTGCTCAACCTAATAGAAATTATTCTTGATCTTAAAGAACAATTAAAAAAAACAATTAGAATAGCTTTTGCAAAGAGATATCATGCTTGTATTAGATTACATAGGCATTTGGTTTATTGCAATGAGAACAGAAAGCAGCATTTGAAATTTTATTCTCCATCAACAGCTTCTCATTGCCATATATAGGCAGGAAAACGAGAGATGTAAACTTTCGGTGAAGAGTGTAGCTTTTCTCCTGGATAATTTGTCATTAAAATTGAGAACAGCTGGGAATACAGTAATGTTTAATTTACCCTCCCTTATCAGAGTTGTCTTTTCATGTAAAATAGTGTTTCGGTTTAGGCTTTCAAATATTAAAACTGTACAGCAAAGTAATAAACAATAAAATGCATAATAAGCAAGCCATAAAATTCCCAGAGATGCAACTGCAACCTAGTATTACTAGATGTTTTTTTCTTTCAATGTTATCTTGCAATTTCTCAAAGGTTCGCAGTTGCGATTAGCCAGTGTAATTCAGCCAAAAAACAAAACAAAAACCCCCACTGAAAAACTCTACAAAGATGTTCTTAGGTGACTTGAGTGAGCAGTAAAATGGCAGCTGTGGGTACCAAGTACATATAGAGTTACCAAGGAAAAATACTTAGCTTTAGCAGTTTCTTCCTTTTGAAAGCATTACCTCAAGATGGAACAACAGAAAACAATTGGAACAAACGAAATCATTAGAAATAGGCAACGCCACACATAAAAGCAGCAAATTATTAAGGGTCCAGAGTTTTCCAATATGGAAAACTTAATATTCTAGATTTTTGCAATTACCAAAAAAAAAAAAAGGGCAGCTAAACAGTTGAACCCATGAAAACGCTTATAAAACGATGTGTTTTCACTCCCTCTGTCCCAATAAGGGTCACCCGTATCTCAATGGCTAGACAAAACCTTCCCGCCTACGGGGAAGCCTATTCTCGGACAACCACACGCAGAAGAGGAGATGCGCGTTGATTTCATCCTCCCTCCCTTGTGAATTCACACCGGCCCGTGTGAGGAAACGCCGGACGCCCGTCCTGGTGAATCGAGCCAAACTGTTCACCCAAAAGCCAGGCAAGCCTTGTTTCTTTCGAGACAGAGAAAAAAAAGAGGAGAAAATATACCGTCCAGGGCAGAGGTCTCCAACCTTGCCAACTTTAAGCCTGGCGGACTTCAATTCCCAGAATTCCCCAGCCAGCAAAGCTTCGTGTCGGACGGCGAGCAAAGCTGGCTGGGGAATTCTGGGAGTNAAGTCCGCCAGGCTTAAAGTTGCCAAGGCTGGAGACCCCTGCTCTAGGGTATTTCGAATCGCAAAGGGAGAAAAGTTTCGGCTCGGAACTCTCTCCTCAGGTTCAGCCGTCCTTCTGAAGGGGCCAAGCCCTTTCCTCCCTACCTCCCTGGCAACTCTGGAGGGGAAGCTGAGCCGAATAGGCTAATCCTAGCCTAGAAGACCGCGCAGCCCTCGGCTCTTCCCACCCGCCCGAGAAGAACCGGAGGACGGGAGAAATGTTTTCCAAAGGGACCTTCTTCGCGTCGACCTGAAAACCCCTCCCTCTCACCTGCTGTTGGATCTTGCCGTCTTCGGTGACTACCCAGTGCGTGGTGGCGGTGCCTGGACGAGGCGCCAAGCCCAGCAGCAAAAAGAGGCCGAAGAACGAGCGCAGGGAGGCGCACGCCAGCCTTAGGCCACTCCATCCGGACGCTCCTGCTGACACCGCCATCTTCCACAACCTTAGCCTTGCCCGCCTTACCCGGAACCGGAAGCGCTTGAGTCGCCATTTTGGAGAAGAAAGCGCGTCTTCTCTCTATCATAACGAGAAGAAAGAGAGGGGGGGTTGGTGTGTTTTTTTTTAAAGGAAGAGTTCCAACGACGCGAAATTGGGGGAGTGGACATATGTCTGCGTGTAGGCATACACCCTGTTTGACGCGGGGTTGAAAAAGTGCGGCGGGAGTGCAGTGCCTTGTGTAACTTGTATCGTGGCAGTAGGAAGGCGATTTAAAAAAAAAATCATTATCTCTATATAAGGGGCTGGAGGAAGAATGTGGCAAAAGAGGGCGTTGCCTCCGAGGGAGAAGGCGCGGCCTGTTGCTCGTTTTCGTCGCCCGTCCTGCGGTTCCACGTGCAGCTCGGAGGCAACAGCCAATCCGAAGCTCTGTGGCGCCGTCAGCCGAACGAGCTTCCACGCCCCTTTTGTTGGCTGAGGGAAGGGGAAATTATTCCGGCGCGACACCTGCCCTGCAGCGCTTGAAAAACGCGGAGTCACGGTTGGCTCAGCCAAGGGAGTTGGCTTCGTGTCGGACGGCGAGCGATTATCGGGCAGCAGCTGTTTAAAAAAAGCGCCGGAGGATTGTTTTGGAAACTGGAAGCCTGCCCAATTCCTCTTTTCAATTATTTTGTGTGTGTTGTGGAAGAGTGTTGTTTCTTTCCTGGAGACTAAACCATATGAAGAACGGCTGCAGGTTTTGGGCCTGGCTAGTCTAAAGACAAGAAGAATTAGGGGTGACCCGATAGCGGTATCCCAGTATTTGAGGGGTTGCCACAAAGAAGAGGGTGGGTCAATTTTTCCTTCAAAGCACCAGAGGGCAGGACAAGAAATAATGGTTGGAAACTAAAACAAAGAGAGAAGCAACGTGGAATTAAGGAGAAACTTCCTAACAGTGAGGACAATTGCCTTCAGAAACCCTGGGTGCTCCATCACTGGAGGTTTTTAAGTATACCGTGATGGCAAACCTATGGCACGTGTGCTGGAAGTCCGGAAGAGCCCCACTGCGCATGCATATGCGTGGGAGACGCCTGCATGCGCAGATACGCAGTGCACGTCCGGGGGTGCACACATGCAGATGCATGATATGCACTGGAGGGATCATGCCCAGACATAGTGCATGATGGGGTTCTGCACACGAGCAGAGATGTGTGGTGAGGGGGCTGTGCGCGAATGTGCCCAGCATGCATTGCCTTCTGGGTGCTGGCATGTGCAATTTTTGGCACAGGAGCCAAAAAAGGTTAGCCACCACTGGTATAGGTTCTCCTGCTTGAGCAGGGGGCTGGATTAGAAGACCTTAAAGGTCCCTTCCAGCTCTGTTCTATTCTAAATTCCTTTGTACTTACAGCTTTGTCTTTGTACTTATAGCTTTGTCTCCCTGCCTCCTGGTTATTGCAGTCCAGGTTTTGACCAGATTTAAATAAACACTTTTCAGCACATCCATTTGTTTCTGATGTCTAATTATACATTAGCAG
The DNA here is from genome assembly GCA_000516915.1 of Ophiophagus hannah. Lineage (NCBI taxonomy): Eukaryota > Metazoa > Chordata > Lepidosauria > Squamata > Elapidae > Ophiophagus > Ophiophagus hannah. The sequence continues at coordinate 164,037 of AZIM01001089.1, forward strand.
TAGCCAATTACAAAGTTCAGTTGAGGTGATATTGGTCCATCCATGACACATAAGCATCAACTGCTTCATAATTGTTCTGCACCTTTTATCAATATCATTAAAAAATAAACAGCCACAAATCACTAACAAAATTACAAAATGGATTTATTGCAAAAGAATAAAGGAAGAATTTTACAAATAAAATGTAGTTAAAGGGTGTTTCCAAAATAATTCACTGCATTTTTAACACAAAATGATTTCTAATCATTTCTAATTGACAATTTGCACATTATTTCCCAGAACTATGTTGTCAACCTATTACTGAACAGAGCCCCCTCCCAAAACTATATGTATTAAAAGTGGTTAAACTTCCGTAAAAGCTACATTTCTAAAAACTGACTGTCAAGCAATATAATGAATTAATAGAAAATGTTTCAAAATCTAATCCACTATTTGTGGTTTGAACTGGTCAGTTTTTAGTATAATAGCTTAATGGGAGACACAAATTACCCCTCCAAATTAGAATCCTTTTTTCAATCCAACTTGGAAATGTTAATATCACTTTATAACATGAGTACAACAAATGTAGAGCAGACGCTTAACTTGAATCATTTTGCTCAACACCTCTATATCTGAAAAGGATGAATGAGCCATCAGAACCTAAAGAAATCTGTAGTTACCAAGAAATGCATTTCTGTCCATTTTATAAACTAATTTTAGCTAATACACATTACAAGTTGTCAGAAATGCCTATGTACAAATATTTGACTTATGCCTTCCAANTTTAAGATAAGGAATTTGCAGTTCTTTAAATCCAACTCTAGCTGGATTGATTTCAATGTTTTTACTCCTTTCTGACATTTATACTGACATCTACATCTTATGTTTAGTCCAAAAATAAAACTGGGAAAAATTCTCAATTTTTCACTGGAATTTTCTTGTGTCTGCATGGACAGAACTTTTAAAAATCAATTTGCAATACATGTGTTTTATAACCATATATGGAGAAGAGCAAGATAATGTTAAAATTAACACGTTTCTCCAGAAATGATTGGATTGGTTTAAGATAACAGCACGTTATCTTGTTGCAAACTTTAAAAATCAAAGAATTCAGTCAACGAACCATGCCTTTGGCGGTTTATAGTACTTCTCTTTTGCAATATAATTCTTTCCGATGTGGAAATATGATTCAATTTGAAGAGAAGTTCTTACTCATTTCAATTAAAACATTTCTATCCATTATCTAGTATTTTATTATTATACAGAGTCCATTTGTATTGTAAGCCACATTTATAGATGAATGTAACATCTGTACGGAAGCAGCTTCAGCTTGAACACCCATGCTTTTTCCTGAATAAATCTTGAAGACGCTTTAAAAACAAACACAAACTCAAAATACCAGCTGTTAAACATCCAAAAATACAGTTGTTGTTTCACTTAGAGTCTATTGTCCATTAGAAAAGTAGATCATACATACAAAGGTGTAAGAACGTTTAACCCAGTCTTTTGCAGAAGGCAAGTCTTTTAGACAACGTAGCCTCCTACAGACAATCCTTCAAACTTTAAAGATGCTTTAGCCATATAGTAATGGCTTTGGAAATGATTTCAGTAAATTCTTCCACGATTGCGATTACCACGTCCACCCCATCCTCTTCCTCGTCCACTACGGAAACCACCTCTCTGCTCTGAAATCAAAGAAAATAAAAAGTTATGTTCCAGTGCATTTAAACTGTTTGACACAGAATAACAGCTATTGTTTTTTATTTTATTTATTTATATACCATATTTAGGAATCACCCCTCAGAGAACCACTGAAATAATATCCAATTTAATCCAAAACAAATGCACAGCTCACTGCTATATTCATTTACGTAGCCACATACAAGTAGTCCTCAAAGTTGAGATATCCCCACAGCGAGCATTTGCCAACTTCACTGTCAGTTTCCACTAAGTCAATGGGGAAGTTGAAAATTGTGGTCACATGTGCGATTTGCTTAACAACAGTAACCAGAATTGCAATTATAAGTTGGCACAGCCACATGATTTTGTTTGGGTTACAACTGCATTGCTTAGTGGCAGATTTCAAGGCCCCAATTATGGTTGTTACATGAGGACAATCTGTATAAGGGGAACATAGCAGTGTCTAATAAAATTAGTAAGAATCACAACAGCTCTGTATAGCTAGTCCTCAACTTAATTAGTTTAGTGTTGAAGTTACAATGGCATTGAAAAAAATGACTTTGTTCACATAAGAATTGCAGCATCCACATAATCACATGATCAAAATTCGGATGCTTGGCAACTGGCTCATATTTATTTATTTATTTATTATTTGGACTTGTATGCCGCCCCATCTCCCGAAGG
>AZIM01001089.1:173064-186673 GCA_000516915.1 Ophiophagus hannah
TGTGGACTTCAACTCCCAGAACTCCTCAGTTGAAGTCCACAAGCCTTAAAGTTCCCAAGGTTGGAGACCCCTGCCTTATATTGTATTATTCTAGACTGAAAACTTTAGGAAGAACTAATTTGCTTTTTATTATCTTGCACTGCAATGTGTAAAATGAAGTGGAATTTTATATAACTATTGGAAAGATTTTGAAGATAATAAAACTTTGAAAGGCATTTGTTACTATCAGTGATACATTTCTTTGTTTGATATACACTGAATAATTGTAATTCTAGCTATGTCAGATATATTCAGATTAGCTTACCTCTAATTGGATATCAAGGCCTTCAACTGGAGTGGTCAGAGAACTCAAATTTGGCAGCACATGCTCACAGAAGTAAGTCACAAATCTTGTAGAGTGAACGTTTTTCTGTGGCAATTCAGAACAGCATTTATTATTGCAAGATTATTAGCATTGGGAAAAATGTATCAATATGGTTGTTACAATTCTCTATTACCAGGTAAGCATGGCCTTATTTTTTGGGATGAATGAATAACTTCAACATTTGGGACTCATTTTCACACAGGGCTGTTTATTGCACTTAACCACCCCTCTAGGCAAAAATCACCTCCAAGTAAACTACTTATCAAGTAAATTAATATTTTGAAGGGGAGTTGGCTGTCATTTCATTCATTCTCATCTATAAAACTGAGTAACAGATCTATAATAAAGTTCAAACTTTGAAAAAGTAGAAAAACTAGAAGGAGAAAAGGACATTTTGAAGTTGAATGCTACATGTCATAAAACCATAAGGAATTTAATTGAAACTTTTTAAATTAAAAATGGCCACCTGCAGTGTCCCATTTTAGCATTATTCATCTGGGAAAATTGCTACTATATTACAGAATTACTGTAACATAGTAGCCACAAGACTAGAAGGTAATTACTGTCATGGACATCCCAGGAGTTATTCTTTTTTTTCAATCTTAATCTAGTTTGAATCTTTTACTCGTTTGCTGATTATATTTTTTACTTTTCACTCGGTATTTTTTCACTTAGTAGAGAAGGTTTACTTTGTGGCCCATGCAGCTTTTTACATCTTTCAGTGACAAATCCTTATTTAATGCACTGTGATTGAATTTTTGTTATTGTTTTTCTGCCTGTCGGCCCCTTTGGATTAGTGGTGGGGAGTTAAGAGAGTTCAAAATCAAGATAAAAATGATTTTCAAATGAAATGTATACATAGCTGTGGCCTGCATCATAGAATACAGATAGTCCTCACTTAAAAACAGGTTTTTTCTGTCTCTAAGATATGTGGTTGCAAAGCATGACATGATGTGGCCACATCAACTTATGAGTTATGCTTGCTGCTGTTAAACAAACCTCACGTAGCTGTTATGCACATTACATGATTGGCATTTGTGACTTCCTGCTGCCTTTCCCTTTTGGAATCTGGTAGTGAAGAATGCCATCATGTGACTGTGGAAGGCTATGATGGTTATAATTGCAAGCCAATTGCTAAGCACCAAATGGTGATCCACTGGGATACTGTGACAGTCACAACTTTGAGGAATGGTTGTAAGTAACTTCGAAGAGCCGGTGAACGAGTGGTTGTTAAGTGAGAATTATCTGCATTCACTCCAACCATGCCAGTTAGGTTTTTTTTAGACTTGGCACGAAAGTCACAACAATCCTTAACATGAATACTTACAGAAAACAGTGGAACTGCCTGACGAGTGCACTGCAAGAGTCTGTCCACACAATCAGGATCCGATGGATTGAAGGTTTGTTCAAGGTCAGCCTGTTCAGCCACTAGTTCAACTAGTTGTTGCCTCCCACTTACTGTTTGAAGGCTTTTTAAGCCAGATAGTATCTTCATAAATAAGACGAATTCCTCACCTGTCACATCCTCAAGCACCTGAAGAAATGCAAAAAAGCAGGAAATAAAGGACATAGCACTTGAAGGGGAAAATATGCACATTCCTTTTCTTTACCCAATAAGTGATTTTGTAATTACTTGCAATGTACACAGTATTTAAACAGCTGTTCATTTAGCTTAATAGTGCTCTTGCACAATGTTAATTTCTTCCAAGTCCATTCAATAACTAAGCAAAGATTTGAAATTTAATTATATTCTTGTTATATCATACTGAATGTCTGATTACAGTGGTTACAGATAATAGCAGTATCATACATGAGAAAGCTACTTGCAAAAGATACTGTGAACAAGCAAAGTTCTTACCTTTAGGCAGGCAACCTACTGTTATATTGTTTAACAGTAGTATTACATTATGTTAATAGTATTTTTATTAGGATCAACTAAAACAACTTTATCCTACAATGAAAGGCTAATGATCGATCAAAAGAATCAACTAGACTCAAAATTGCATGGAGTCAAATTGAGGAAAATGTGTTAGTATTACAAAGAACTCTGTTAATCTCACATGAATTATTGGGTACAGGAATGTATGATCCAATGAGAGCTTAAATCTCTCACAACAGTAACAGACAAATTCAAGGAATTTTCAGAATAGATGTTAAGCAAAATAGAAAAAGAAAAAAAAATATTGACACAGTGTCTCAATTTGAAATCTGCAATACCGTTAAGATGAGAACTAATGCTATATAAACTATAAGAACTAGAATATGCCAACAGTTTTCAACTCTAAACCTTAAGAGCTTGTAATAGATTATTTTCATCTTATTTGAAGTGTTCTGACCTCAGAATGGTCTTGTTTTGACTCTGAATGCTCTTGTTACAATAAGAACAAGGTCTGGACTGTTATTCATCAAAATGGAGATAATGAAATTGAAATACTTTGCACATCAGAAACAATGGGTACTTAAAAAAATAAAAGTGAGCAGACATGCAATTCTGTCTTTGGAACAGGTTATAAGTATAATTATAATACCAGTAAGAAAATCTTGTCAGGTCTTATTTTGATAGAGTTTGAAATTAGTTTTAGATAACATAGCATGCATATCATCTTTGATGTGGTAAAATAATCAACATAAGCTTAATTAAGTTGTATTATGCCATTCTGCAACAATGGAACTTCATATGGAAACTTCAAGGTAAACCAAAACAACAGAAAGCTTACTCCATTGGAAAAAAAAATCTTCACCTACATTGTATGCAACATTTTTGAAATATCATGTATGTTACATTCATCTATTTGTTAAATTTATTTGCCACCTATCTTGCTGTTGGGTTACTCTAGGCAGCTTACAACAATAAAAGAGAAGGAATGAAAAAAAAAACCCTATCAGAAATAATAGAATAAAAGAAACAATGTAAAAGAACATGACGAGAATACATGAATATAATAAAAAAGGTGAATGGGTGAAGAGCAGAGAGCAATGGAAGGGTGGGGGAGGGAAGAGACAGTTGGAGTCTGCCATCAATGCAGCAGATACCTCCGGTGTGGAAGTCCCCCATCTGGTCCCCAGGCCAACTGGCAGTCTTCAGGCTCTTGTGGAAGGATAGGAGGGTGCTGTCTCAGGAATTCTGGGAGTTGGAAGTCCACAAGTGCTAAAGGGGCTATAGTTCCCCACCTCTGCCTTAGAGGGTAAGATATTCAAAGGGTGGGTGTTGCAGCAGAGAAGGCACTGCTTCTGGATCCTGATAGTTGGAGTTCTTTGACTGACAGGATCTAAAGTAGGACCTTTCTGTTGGCACAAGGACTGGCTTGTTGTAGCAAGATGTGGTTCATCCTGTAACCTGGACCTTTGCCATTAAGGGCTTTAATTATTTTCTACTCAAAATGCAGTACAACAGTTCATGATGTTTATGAAGTCTTTATAATCATTTAACAAGATTAATATATCCACCTTCTTTGATTCTGTCAGTATTAGCTCCTCAACTTCTTTTGTTAGCACCTCTTCAGGCAGTATTTTGAGTTTTGTAGAGAGGAATTTAATGGCTCTTTCTCGCACAATATCCTCTCCCTGAAGAATCTGACTGAACAAACCACCAAGTGTTCCTAAAACAATGATAAAGACACTTATTACTTTTCTATAACTGAAAGGAACTATAACTGAAAGGAACTGATCTTTTCGTTAAACATTTAAAGCTACATCCAACAATATCAGAGGGCACTTGCTTATGTGAGGAGTTCTCTCCTTGCAAGCTTCCCCCTTTTTAACTGCTTTCCCGGCCCCATTGCTTTTATCTTAAATCTGCTCAGTAGATTCTAAAAGGGGAATAAGGGAGAAATAGAATAATTTTGTTGACTAGTCTTGTAAACACCTGAGTCGTCTTTGCTGAAGTGGGCAGCCATACAAATATTTTAAATAAATAAATATTGCTGAGACATACCAATCGGATGCAATCCATTATTTTCTAATAATATAAGTTGAAATAATATAGAAAATATAGCTTTAAGATTTTTATGACTTTCTAACTGATCTGTATTATATTTCTAAATGACTATCACAGTGCAAGCATTGAACTCTTTTCTTTGCAAGTAATTTTGTTATGGTTGCCATAACATCTTTTGTTCTGATTATTTTATAGGACAAAACATATTCAATCCTTTATTTCAAAATATTCAAAAAGATAAAACATTTTAGTATAAAACACATCCTTTACCTTTAGCATCCATCTTAAATATACTAAGCAAAGCATTGTTAACCAAGTTGAATTCTGCAGAATCATCTAAAAATAAAGAAAACAAAGGATTAGCAATTCTTTTAAGCTAGATAGTGCCAAATTCCGGAGATTCAGGAAATATAGAATTTCACACAACTTTTCCAGGCAAAACCCTTACAAAGAAACCAAGACAGTGAAAATAGAAAATTCAGAGAAAAGTGATTCTGGCTAAATATTTACAATAAACTTGCATGTGCAGATATATACCAAGTATATAAGTATATGACTGCAATAAGAACCAAAAAAAAGGTTCATTTTGTATTAAGACACAAACATAAAATTGAACTTGGAGGCATCATTATATAAAAAATTGGCAGATATCAATGCCAGTTTTTAGCTTTTGTGGGTGCACATCCAAAGCAGTATCTAAAGTACGATTTTCCAACTGATTATATGCCAGTGATGGCTAACCTTTTCCACTTTGCATGCCGAAAGTGTGTGCGCGCTCTCTCTCGTGGCTGCACGCATGATGCAATGCATGCACGACCCCGTCCCTGTGCATGCGTACGCAACCGCCTGCGCATGCACTGTGCGCCTCTGCATGTGCGCACGTGACCCTCCGTGCACGCCATCCCCTGCGTGGCATCTCCCCTCTGCACATGCGCGGCAGATACCCGACAATCAGCTGGCTGGTGGGGGACACACATGCATGCACAGTGGGGCTCTTCCAGGTGACCTCTCACGCGCCAGCAGAAATGGCTGTGCATGCCACTTCCGGCACGCGTGCCATAGGTTCGCCATCATGGTTATATGCTATCAAATTGATTTTGACTTTTAGTGTCCACATAATTATATAGGTAATACCTAAAAAAGAATTTGAAACTGCAAAGTGTCTTCTATCCAAATGTTTCTTCTGCATTATGTAGTGTTAGCAGTGCTAATAAAGATTCAAAATTAGCACCTATCTTTTAGATCACAACATCTCTTATTCATACCATATTTTCAATGGGAAAATATAATACTCAGGAATAATATGAAAAATAACAAGAATAAAGGGAAGATAAATTATTCAAAAATATAATAGTACAACTTCTGTTAAGAAAACAGTAAGAAAGCTGAAGCAAGAAAGCTTTAGCAATGAATATTTAACTGTGCCTTTTACTAAAATTAATACAATAATTTTTCTCACCTGATTGCAGAAGCTGGGTAAGTATATCTGCTACCCTAGGGAGGTTATCACCCATAGCAAACTGAGGTAATTCTTTGATTGCTTGGCGCCGGATCTATAAACAACAACAACAAAAAGACACACATGGAACAACCAGATATATGTTCAAATTACATAAGATTTGGCATCAGGATCATCACAATATAATATATATATTTTATATATATTTAGAATTTCAATGAATCAAAACTAGCATACTATGCTATTAGATTTACAGTGTAATTTGGCAACTGTTGTATATATTTTAATTGTGCAAACCAGCAGAAATAGCACAGGGGATGGGCTATCATTAACAATCTTAACAGCTACACCACAAGCTAAAAAGATTTTGTGACTGCTTGCAGAGAATGGGCAAAACAGGCGCATAAAATGTACTGTTAATGCGATTTTCAGATACTGTATCAATGCACATTCCAATAGCATTTTCCCTTTTGTAAAGAAAAAGGCACTTACCGAAACATCTTCATCTTCACAAAGATCCAACTGAGCATTTATAGCAGAATCTGCCAACTCAGGGAAATGTTTGAAGAATTTTGGAATAAACTGTGCTGCTAATCTCTTCTCCTTAGCACCCCCTTTGACACCATCCAAAATAACCTGATAAGCATCTTTGTGCTAGAAAAGAAGAGAGAATTCTAATGCAGAGCTTCTTACGTAAACAATGAAAAATTAAAAGAATTACAATTTGTCTGAAAATTTTCTCATAAGCAAATTATAACAATTCATAGATTATCCCATCATTTCTGAATAAACACTTAGCAGAGACATATTACTTTGACAGTTTCTCACATTTTGTAATGATTGAGTAGTGCTATACTGCTACACGTTTTTTGACAGAGTACTCAAAAAGTGTAATATGCTAGCTCCCATTCCAGCTAGCATAAAGTGTTAGCCTATGAAATAATGAATATACATATGGAAGCAATTTACTGCAATCTTTCACAAGCACTGTTTTTATCATCCTCCATATATATCAAGCAACCAGAAAATGTCTGCTGCCTTTTTACAGTTAAAAATGGCCTTTCTTTGGAAGTTCATGAGGCTAAGCATCTTTTATAGCTGTTGCAATTCTTTATGTATTTTGGCTTTTGAACACTAAGCTTAATCTGTTAAAGGACTGAAAGTATTTTAACATTAGGGCTGTACAGTAATTCAAATGTGATTCAGCATAGACATGGAAATTAATACTGCACTGGCAAATTCTTAAAGAAGTTTTATTTTCTCATTGGATCCTGTTGCCTTAATATTAAGGAGTTCCCAACGGTTGTGATGCGTATGTGTGCCTAACCATCTTTTCTCTACTTAGTAGGTTCTATGTTTTTTAAAAATGTACTATACTATATTCACTCGAAAGGCCAATGATACGGAGTTTATTTAAATACATCTCTTCCAAAAGGGAAGATTACACAAAACATATAGTTACTACATTTTCAGAAAATCTGAAGAGGCCAATTCATTTTAAATGTGCAGGGTGGGGAGGCGATCTAGTCTTCTTACCATATAAATGCATTACTTGTACAGTTTTCCTTTCTAATATGCTGAACATTTCAGTACAAGACTGAAATGAAATACAGAAAAATGGAACTTCTGTTGTATCCTATGAGGCATATCTAACATAAAAAATGTTTATGTAATATATGCTAATCATATAATAGAGTGCCTGTAATTCCTTAAAAACTATATTCAGTGACACTATTTTTGCTGCAACTGACTAATCCTCTTCTCCAGAAATTGTAAATTAAAAGGCTTCACCTAATTGCAGTGCAAAAAGGGTAACCAAGTGCCTTTTTTCTGAAGGAAAAAATACACTTGATATTTTATACAACAATGGTATAAGAACCTGCCAGACCGAAAAGGAACCTTGAATATTTCTGGAAGCAGAATTTTTTTATATATGATACCTTATCATATCCCAATGTATTTTAAGAAATAAAATGTTTCAAAGGAAAATCATGAGCACTTTGATTTTTTTTTTAAAAAAATTGACATACATTATCCACAACAACAGAAAAAGCACTCAATTCTCTACCCTGTGTTAATTAATACACAAAGAGTTAAAAGTTGAAATTTACTGAAATAGAGGTGGCATACTTTACTTTTGCTCAGATGACCATTTCCTAGGCAAAAGCGTATATTCTCAATGAAATGATCCATGCTGCCTCAAGGCCTATTGCTACTTCCCAGCCCTTAACAAAAGATCAAAACAAACTGCAGCCTAAAGAAAACCCCACAGAACTTTAAAGGGAGACTTATTTTAAGTCAATTTTCACAGAAACCTTCCACCCCAGAAGCCTAACCGCTTCGTTTTACTTCTGGGGAGTCGGCTTAAGGTGGGGGGACACGCACTCACATTTCGCACGGGGAGAGAGAGGGGGGGAGGGAAGAGGATTTTAGGGTCCGCCAATCATTGTTTCTGCACATCTCAGCAGCATCTGCTGTTCCTTTATTTATTTATTTAAAGTTGAACCCTATCCATCCGGCAAAGCGCGCGGGAGAAGCGAGAGCGGCGATCTAATCTCCACCAGCTTCCCCCATGGGAATAATAAGCCTCCGTAAACTGGCAATGAAACCTGGAATGGAGTAAACAAAACGAACAACGGAGAAGGACGGATCTCCGGCCTTTGGCGACGTTGGTCGGCGTACAGGCTCCTTTGCGCCGCGGGGACGATTCCAAATCCACCGCTCTCCGTAACTAAAAGGAGACCCGCTAGGCCAGAGCCCGAAGCCTCAGGGGCAAAAACCAAAAAAACACCCCAGTCGCGTCCTCTTACCTCCGGAGCGGTGTCCTTAGCGTCGGCTAGGATGCCGTAATTACGGTAGAGCTCCTCCACGGTGGGCATCGTGCCTCCTCGGCGTCTGCTCCTCCGCCCAGCCGTCCTCCCTACCCCGACGCTGTTTGCTGCTGCAGCGGAGAACACAACCACCCTCCCTCCCTCTTCCACACCGAAAACCCGAGCCAGCTATACCGCCAAGCCAGGCCGCGCACAGCTACGCAACATCCGGTGGCCAAGGCGTTCCGCATTCCGACTGACAGCGGCCCCTGTCGTGGAGGAGGTGACAATGCAACCGTACCGTTGCTGGGGTGCGGGGGGGGAAGGCTACGCGAGTGACGTCACCAAGGGGGCCCGTCCGAAAGCTGGGCACGTGGTTCAGCTTTACGCAGTTGGAGTAACGGGAGTGATCGTGGATGGCCGGGATGAGTTTGCGGACAATGTCTGATAGCGTTACTCGTGGCGGACGTTTGCCCGGCTCCTAACAAGAGCCCTAACAAGGTTGTGTTGTATCAACGACTCGCGTTAAAAGCTGTAAGCCGAGCCGCTGTTCATTTTATGCACGTCGTAATTTTGATTTTTTTTTTACACGTTAAGAGTTTTAGCACGTAGAGATTGCTCTGCATTATTTCCATCTCTGGATGGAAGGCTAAAAGGGAAGTCAAGAAAACCCCAAGTCCTCTTCTCTGGATGTTTTTGTTAGGATTGTTATGGTGTCTTTCTACACGTTTCGCTATTTCTGTGTGATATGTAGGATTACATACGAAAGATTATACCTGGAAAAATATAAAGCCTTAAGTAATGCCATATTTAACCTACAGATGACCTAAGGCACTTTACTGGAATATTATGTAAGAATTCTCTGTATTTTCAATAACAAAATTGTTTTGTACGTTCTTAGTTGGCAGGTCAAAGGAAAATAGTTGTCAGGTCGAGGAAACAGTTATGCTAAAATTAACAATAGTAGGATATTGCAACTACCAAGATGATTCCGTAACTGGATAGATTGTGAACCGAGAAGGGGCAGCGACTGTTGAAACTGTATATAAACCCCAAGCCTTCTTATGTACATTAGTTCATTATGCTAAGGTACCGGGTTTATTATTCAAGGGGGTTAAATTCCTGGTTTGCATTTTGGGTGAATTACCTCTTTTGCTCTTTTGTCTCTCTTTAATTGTCTCTTTTTAAGTGGACCCTGCCATAGCGTGGGAACAATGCTAGGAAGAAGTCTCTTTTGCTCTGGTTACCCAGATCATAGATTCATCTTAATGTTTCAATACACTTTCTGTAGCACGGGTTCTATTTGTCCTCTACAAAAACTTTAAGAGCTTAGCATAAGTTTTATTGTGGTACAGTTGTAATAAATTATTGTTGTTTATATTATTTACCTGTGTCTGGGTGCTTTGTTAGCTGTGTTGATGGTCAGAAAACATATACAGTGCTCACACACTGGTGTTTCCAATAAACAGTGTGCCAGAATAATGACAATGTGCACAAATGCTGTGTTATGCGCTTCTCCAGGATGTCTGATACATAATACAAATAATACAGCTTCACACAAGCGCAGGCACCCTCTGCTTGTGCGAGTGGAGCTTTGTGTACAAGCACAAGCACCCTCCGCTCGTGCAGGTGGAGCTTTGCGTGTGCATACCCTTGCCTATCTCTGGCGGCCTGGTTTTGAATAGGCCAAGGCCCAGTAGGACTAGGGGTTGGGGAACCCTGGACTAGAAAACCTCCAAGTTCCCTTCCAGATCTATTCTGATTGATATTTGAAGTTTACAGTATTTGCCTGACAGCTTCACCCTTGTGTTATTTTCCTGGAGCAAATCACAGTGAGGTCAACATGACAACCCAATGGGTGTGCATGCTGTTACACATATCTTGAAGCTTGTGCTCTCTCCAAAGCCACAACTATTATTATTACCTTTATTGTCAGAGTACAACATGTGTACAATGAGATTGGCTGAGACTCCCTTTGTGCACCCCTCCCTCAACACAACTCACAGTGAGGACAGAAGTCCCTAACGCAGTCCCAATTTTATTACATTATGTGATCTTGTTGCACAACATGCCATCCCCGCAAGTCTTTCATACTATCTTGACATGAAGTTATTTTCCGTTCAGAAGTCTGACAGCCCACGGGTAGAAACTGTTCTTCAGCCGGTTGGTGTGGCTGGCTATGCTTCTATATCTTCTACCCGATGGTAGGAGAGTGAAGAAGTGCTGACCGGGATGTGAGTTTTCCCTGAGAATTTTCCTCACTCTTCTAAGGCAGCGAGACCTAGCGATGTCATCTAGTGGTATCAGGGAAAAGCCCACGATGTTTTGTGCTGTGCTCACCACCCTCTGTAATGTCTTTCTATCCGCAGCTGTCAAGCCAGCATACCACACTGAAATGCAATATGTGAGGACACTTTCTATTGTGGACTAGTAAAAGGAGGTCATCAGTCGTTGTTCCACTTTATTCTTTTGCAAGACCTTAAGGAAATGGAGTCTCTGTTGGGCCTTTCTGGCCATCTGGGTTGTGTTGATTTTCCAGGTAAGATCTTCACTGAGGTAGACTCCCAGGAATTTAAAGGAGGAAATTCTCTCCACACAGCCCCCCTCGATGTAAAGTGGGGCAGGTTCCTCTCTCATCTTCCGGAAGTCTAATACCATCTTCTTTGTCTTGCTGATGTTTAGATGCAGGTTGTTTTCTAGGCATCATGAAGATAATTTTTGAACCTCCGCCCTGTACGCTGTTTTGTCTCCATCTGTAATGAGACCCAATACGGTAGTATCATCTGCGAACTTAATGATCACAGCGGATGGGTCAGACAATACACAATCATGTGTACAGTGAGTACAGGTAGGGACTGAACACACAGCCCTGTGGGGAGCCAGTGCTAAGCTTCAGGGAGGTGGATGTGACAGACCCAGCCCTCACTGTTTGTGGTCAGTCCCTCAGAAAGTCTTTGATCCAGTTGCAGATGGAAGAGGGAAAATCCAAGTCAGTCAGTTTTTCGATAAGGATGCTTGGCACGATAGTATTGAAGGCTGAGCTGTAGTCAATGAAAAGCATCCTGACACAGTTTCCGGGTTTCTCCAAATGGCTCGCTACAGAATGTAAGGCAGTAGCTATGGCATCATCTGTCGATCTGTTCCCCCTGTAGGCAAACTGATGTTTGTCAAAGTCTGGTGGGAGGCATGTCTTAAGGTGTTGGAGAACCAGTCCTTTGAAGCATTTCATCACTACTGAGTGAGGAGCAATGAAAATAAATCCATTTTCTAAAATCTAAATGTAGTGAAGAAAAATTATATTTCATTGGGCCTGGAAAGGGCATTCTCTACGAACAAGCAGTATGATATCTAAGGGCATCAAATATATAGGAGATTCTTCCCTTGGTACATCTCAAAATCTGTCGGACCTGAAAATATCAATTTCTTTTTGGATTCTTTTAGTTCAAACAAAAAGAGGTTGAGACTATGCAGTAAATGACAGCAACCTCTAGCATAATCATTAATTCATTAATTCACACGCTGGCCACACCTACCCCGGTTTAGCAAAGGGGGAAAAAAATTGCGATTTGTCACGTGACGTGTCATCGTGAGTTTGACACCCTTGATCTAAAGGGAATAAGAGGAAGCAACCTCAACAATTTGCCTTCTTGTGAAATAAATGGTATTTTATGACAGCCCATGCCTTGCAATGTAGCCATTTTGTGAGAGTGCCCATGACTTCAAAATTCCAAACGTTTAGGAGCTCTGCTTAAACTCTGCTAGTGGAAACCACCAGATTGCAGCAAAGAGATTTAAAAAAAAAACCAATATTTCCATCTAGTAACTGCCTGGATTTCTCCAGACCGGATCTGGCAGTTCTAACATTAAAAGCTCTGAGAAACAAAATCAGGCATCTGGGGAATTCAGAGCTGTAATGAGCCAGTTATATCCCTGGTTATGGCATAAGCTAACTTTTAAAGGTTTCCTCATTAATAAACAAAACATTTATCAGCCACATTTAATTTCCACAAGATGGCAGTAGGAATCCATGGCAGCCTGCAATTTATGCCATATGAAAAGAAAAAGGCACTAGTAGGAGCAAAACATTTCAATTCCATGGCTGGTGAAAGTGCTTATAATACTGGATTCCCAGGGTATTTTTGAACTGTTTGGCTTGAAGCATTCATAATGAAATTTCAAAGTTGTACAGATACATATGCTGCATCTGTTTCTCTCTAATCAGAGGAAAGTCCTTTATTGAACTATCTTACTTCTTATGCTGGGTTTTATCTAAATTAGTGACTTAAATAGATCTCTCAGGCACTTCTCCAGTAATTTCTTTTTGCATGTTATAAAAAAATTACTCTCTATTGTTGCCTATTATAAACGACTGCCTTGTTTCCTTTTGCTTCTTTTCTCTGCTTCATAAAGGACCTGTGAATTTCATTCAGAACTGGAGATGAGCCTGAATTATGTGGCTAAAATGAAAGAGGAAAAGGCTGCCATGACGAGTCTTTGTGCCTGAAATCCATGAACATGTAACTGATTCTACCCCCATTAAGTCTGATGATTTAGTCCAGCATATTAGTTAAGATCTCTGCCATTTCCTCACTGCTGATTTACAGGATCTTCTAGCATCAGCTAGCCATTGCTGAGGCAATATAAAGCCTGCCCTCATTTTTAAGCATAATGGTTGGAAGGTTCTTCTAGACAAAATAAATTACCAGTGGGAGTTCTGATATGACTGACATTTTACAACTGGTGAAATCATGGTTTAGTTCTCTTGATCTACATCACAGGGGAGTAGTTTACACACCACACCAACAAGGAAACCACATTGTTAATATGAAGTCCATGTCCTCAGTGGCATGATTGCTGATCTGATGCCTTTTACCCAATAATAGGTTTCCTCTCCTGGTTCCTTAAAAATCCAACATTTTCCAAATGGATTCACTATTTTTGAATATTTTGGTTCATTCTATTAAAGACATTCTATGGAAGAGGAAGGAAGTTAGGATTCTCATATTTGTTTATTAGGTTTAGATTTCTCAGAATGGTTG
>AZIM01001089.1:208303-218728 GCA_000516915.1 Ophiophagus hannah
TATTCTATTCTATTCTATTCTATTGCATTCTATTCTATTCTATTCTATTCTATTCTATTCTATTCTATATAATGCGTAAAATTATTTTACAGAACAAAACACTTTAGAAATCGTTTCTGTCTCGTCCTGATATAAAACATAATATTTAGAACAGTGGCCATTCTTTCAGATCTCCTTCAAAAGCTTGCTAAATTGCCACTGAATTTTCTCTTTAAATCTGAATGGCTTTCAACAGAGGCTTATATATGGATAAACTTTCAACAGAGGCTTACATATGGATAAACTTAAATTCGGCTTAGGTTTAATTCTGTTTTAATTTGTTGTTATTGTGAGTTGTTTTTTTGTTGTTTTAGTATGTAAGCCACCCTGAGTCCCTCGGGAGATAGGGTGGCATATAAGTCGAACAAATAAAATAAATTAAATAAATAAATAAATTGCAAGTAAGTTTTGGAGAAAAAGCAGGGCTGAAATCTTCACAGTGTTCCAGCCATCAAACTGAAAATATAGGAGACAGATCTATACTTGATTTAGTGCCTGTAAGTCAGAAGGTCTTGAAGTGCGAAGTCTGCAGGTCACAAAGATATAAGAACAAGATGTTGAGGTAGGACAAGTGATGTACATTCAGTCAAGAAGCAAAGAGCCTGCCATACACTATTCTGCTTGGAAAAAAAATAGAATACACTAGGGAAACATAGAGATTGGACTGGATTGAAAATTTGCTTAGCCAACCTTTGGGGACCTATTCTGGCCTGTATGAATTGATTTCACTATACTATTTGTCTTAGTAATGCAACCAGAATTACTTTTGCCCTTTGGGGGATTCAAGTGCCTGTTGCTCTAACTTCTTTTGAACTAAAACAATATCTGCATCATTTACCAGATAAATCTATTACCATGAAAACTCGCACTACTTTGGTATCTGAAGGCTAGTTCCAAAATGACTTAGCTAATATTGCTACTCTGGCCACAAGAACACTCACCCTGAAACGAGAAAGAGAAAAGAGTTGTCATGCTTTCCAACAAAATGTATGTAATAAGACAATAGAAGGCAAAACATATGATGAGTGGAAAGCTGACTTTCTTTGATTAATGAACTGGGTCACCATCATCACCAAATTTACAGAAGACGTTGTACTATATTTTCAAATTTTAATTAAAGGACTATTGTAATGGAAGATCCAGCTTGTGATCTGTTTTTTTCCAATATTAGAAATAAGGGAGATTCAGATTTGTGAAAGGAAGAGGACACCAAGTCATTGGATCAAGTTGAGAAATGTTATGCATCAGAATATTAGAAGAGTTGTTACAGTTAGTACCAAAAGGCATTGATCCGTATCTAAAATCACAGTCTTTGGCAATAGACTAATATATTGTCAGGAATGAAAGATACAGAGTCTATATAGCTTAACTGAGTGCATCCGTAAAGTAGATGGAACAATATCAATATCAATAGTATTTAGACTTATATACCACTTCATAGTGCTTTATAGCACTCTGTAAGTGGTTTACCGAGTCAGCATATTGCTCCCAACAATCAGGGTCCTCATTTTACTGATCTTGGAAGGATGGAAGTCTGAGTCAACCTTGAGCCTGATGAGGATTGAACTCTTGGCAGTGAACTCAGTTAGCCTACAATACTGCATTCAAACCACTATATAAATATAAAATCATATTTTATAGGAGTAGCAGATAGATTCTTTTGTCTTTGATGTTGGTATGGTAGTGTAATGCATACTGCTGAAGCAATACTGTAGTTGTGGATACAACTACATATAAGTTTCCCAAGGTACCATACTTGGCACCACAATATACAAATAGGAGTATAAAAGCACTTACACAGACTCCACAGTCTCCAAATGCCACAAAAAGGGTCAGATTTCATAGGATTGTATTAATATTTCCCTGTGCATACTTGTAAACCTAGCTGATTTTTGTCACTGCGCCCTCTAAAAGTATATATTTACTCACATTTGTTTGCCATCTATCCTGTAACTATAGGTTAGACCCTTCAGAGGAAGTCAGCAGGGGACAGACGGGGAAATCAATATTAGCCAGCCTTCAAAAACTCCTCTATGATTTTGTTTAAAGAAGGAGAAGAAGTGGGATTTATCTTCTTCTACCTGATTGTGGTAATTACAAAATATACAATTGCTATTTCAGGTTTCTCTGATTATGCTCATTGTCTTTCATACAGTGACTACATCAAAATAGTTTGTTCAGAAGACTGTGCAGGGTAACAAAGAGGAAAAGAATCCAAATGATAATGTGTGAATTACAAAAACCTAATATATTGAAACTTTATGACTCCTTATCCTCTGTTTTAATTGAATTTGCTAGAATTGCCTTTCAACAAATGTATGAACTCCAGATAAAAATTAAGACTTTCCTGGGAATCTACTCAGCACCCAGTCTAGCAATATGAGGTAATGTATAATTGGCCAATGTAGATATATTCTCTAATCCTACAATATTTTCGGTTCTAGATACACTATTAATTTAAAAGAACACTGTGGTTATTTTATTCTATTTACAGTTATTTAAATTGGTTCCTTACAATGCCATGCATACCTAACAAGCTAGTCTAAATTCAAGGTTACGGTATTTATTTTTTATTTTATTTCATAATATTTAAAGCATACTTTAATCCTAATAGATTTTGGATGGGAAATAACTAAATGCACTAAACTAAATGCACTAAAAACTAATAGAAATAATAGAATTCATGAATAAACATGCACATTTGCTTAACCTAAGGGCCACGTACTCTGTGAACAAAGTCACAGTATTATAATTATGGATATACAGGAAGCACATGTGCCACTGTGAGGACAAGTGGCATAACATTTAGAAATTGCTGTATTGAAAATGAGATTTAGGTCACATTTAGGCCAAGATAAGCTAAGGCTTAGGCCAATTATAAGCCAAAACCCTTTTCAGTTTAGGTCAAGATATGCCAAGGTTTAGACCAAGCTATAAGCCAAGGCCTTTAATGAGCATACATATTAGTAACTATGCTTACTATTTATTTACCCTTCTTATCTTGTCCCACATTTATTCTTTGTTTTAAAGAAAACATCAGTGTAATAAAATTGTTTAACTGTTGGAACTGGAGTGGGGAAGCTCAACCACTGAATTCATTGATTGTTATGAGCTGCTTGCTCCATTTGTACCCAATCATCTTCACAGTCATTGAAATGAGGATAAACTTAGGGAAGATGCTATGTTGCTTTGAGCATTTAGAGCAAAGGCTAAAAATGTAATCACAGAAATAATAAATCATCCTCATTTTTAGTTAATTAATCATCCAGGATGGCAAAACCAATAATACTCAAAAATAGAACACACATATTTTTAAAATGTTAACAATATTAAGAGCTAATAAGATAACAGAAAAGATACTGTGTACTTTGGATGCTGTTGCAAAGGCAGAGGCAGTGAAGACAATTTTTTGCATTCCAAAGTTTTGGATTGATACAGGAGAACCATGTCCCCTGTATACCTGGCAAACGGGCTGCTGAATACAGTCACTTTCAGAGTGACCTTTCCTGCAAACTTTAGCATCTGGACCTAACCCATTTAAGGCTTTAAAGACTAGTATCAGGTCCTTAATTTCCTGAAAGCAACTAGTAACCAGTACTGGTTTTTTTTTAATGGTGGATATCATGTGATTTTATTAGAACACTTACATGTTTCCTATTTTCTTCAGATTAGATAAGATCTCGAGGGAGGAATTTCCTTGTCATGTAGGTCTCCAAATCATTTTGCTTTGCCTTTGGCATCCCAACTGATGCCTTTATAGGAAAACAAATTATCAGAAAAACTATTCTCCCCCCATATATAATCTCTTTTGTATTAAAACTGTGAGAAAAACCTGTGGGATTTAGGGAATCTCTATTTTTGCCCTATGTGAATTTTCCAAGGATTGTGAACAACTGCAATATTGGTTTTATTTAATATATGTGTATAGCAGTATATTTAGAGGCACATGTGAAGACTCACATATACACACAGGTTACGCTATTGCTTTCAATATTTTTACCACCCAAGTCCAATTTTTTTAGCATGAAATGTCACCCCAGACCCATCTTTGCTTTTTTTTTTGTAAAGCCTTGTGAGTGATTTGATCACTCTAGGAGTGGGAAATGCTTCTCTGTCCACTCTACACAGGTCTCTAGTTTGAGCAATTCTTCAACCACTATTGTTTTGATCTATGAGAACAATATATATTGATTAGAGACTGGACATGAAACTCTGTAAGGCTGAAGGACGCTTTTTTTATCGAGAGCAGATTCCCTGCTTGCTTCATTTTCTTGTTATGAGCCTCACAAGCAAAGATTAATGATAGCCGTTCCACTTGTTTAAGCAGCTGATGTCTCAGCCCTGGATTCCACCTGAGGCTCCCTGCTGGACAATAACAATAGACCATAACAGAACTAAGGAAAAGAACCCTCAGAATTTGCAAAGCTCAGATTTTTAGGCAGCTAAACAAAAGGTAGACTTTCTAAGACTTTCAAAAAGCCTTTGAAGAGATTGTAAAGCATCTCTACCTTTGCATATCAGAAAACAATTAAGTAACATATGTTGGAAAATTAAAGTGTTCCCATTTTAAATAAGATAGCATATAAATACTCTCATATAAAACTGGGCAACAAAAGTATAATTTACTACTATTACTTTTAGAGCATTTATTAGATTGGCATTTAATATGAACGAATACATTTAGCATTATTAATATCTAAATATTAATATGTATTAGTACAATTTGTTTTCAGAAATGGTATTGAATTTTAGCTGTATGGGTTACAGCCAACATAAAGTGACTACCAAATTAAGTGAATGCAGAACATTTTGAGAGAAAACATGGAAAGGTTGCTTGCAAATAATTTGGAAGTTATGCAGAGGCCTGTAAGTAAGATTTCATGCTAGGGTAAAAATATAAGAGAAACCCTGAAAGCTATTGATTAGGTACAGATCAGGGTTGAGCTGTATTCAGTTGTCATTCCACCATGGAATAGCCTTGGCACCAGAGTACCATATATAAGTATGAATCCACAGCCAACTAAGGTTGAGAACTCAAGAGACTTAAGTTTGAAATGGCAGGCAGCTTAAAATGATATCTAAATCCTCAGAAGCCATGGTCCAGAGAATAAATTGTCTGTTCATGCTCTCTGGCTTATTAGGCTATGAATTTGCAAGCACAACAGATGAAGTTCTGAACTGCAAATAATTGTGAACTGGGATGTGTTTTTGGAATCAAATTTCTCAATTAATAGAATCTGCTTCTAGCACAAAAAAATGCTATAAAAATAAAATGGTGTTGGTAAAGCCACATACCACGCTCTGCCAAAGCAATTGTTACAGCTCATTCTAGGTTAGTGACATAAAATATTTTACCATTGTCTACACCAGGGTGTCAAAACTTAAGGCCTGCGGGCTGAATAGTTAGTAAATTAGAGAACAGCCAAGGTGGTAAGACTGATGGTTTTTGTTTTCTTTTAACTTCAATAGTGGAAATAACAGCATTCTGGACAAAATGTTAAAATGACGCCAGAACAAATAACAAAGTCAAATTAGTGTCATGGACTTTAAGAGAGCTGATTTCAACAGACTTAGAGCTTGGGAAGAATCCCATGGATGAAAATTTTAACAGGAAAACAACCAAAAAGCTTGGAAAACTGAAAACTGAGATCATAAATGCCCAGTCTGTTTCTAAATTAAAAATGAACTGTTCCATCACATTTTGCTTTTCTTTGATATCCGAAATGTCACAATTGTAATGCATTGATCTTGAATTCAGAAATGTAAACTTATATTTATGCATCTATACAGGGCATGTATTTAAGCCACTTCAAATGTCCAGGACAAATGCCTCTTTCCCACAATGGTATTTATGTACTTTAGTAAACTGAAAATATCTCTAGTGATTGACAGCATCTAAAAAGGTGGTTTGGCTTACATGTGATTTATTTCATAGGAGAATCTGGCCATTTTTCATGGACCAACATGTGCATCACCCTTTCCACCATCACCCTTTCTCAACCATCAACTAAATGCTGTATTTTTCCCCAGATTTTTATATTTTTTTCATCCTACCTTTATTATTTTTATAAATAACTCAAGGTGGCAAACATACCTAATAGTACTTCCTCCTTCTATTTTGCCTGCAACAACCACTCTGTGAAGTCAGTTGGGATGAGAGATTGTTCTCAAAGTCTCAGAGACCTGAACATTCAGAAACTAAATAGAGAAATGGGCAGCTGAATTGTAAATATTAATTCTTAGGTCAGTATGTCATCTATACTTTTTCCCAAGCATATAATGGAGTCTACCCAGCTGCATAAATTCAATCTTTTAAACCTCATATGAGTGGATAGAGTTAAGGAAGATGGAAACAAGAATAGTAGAGTCTTCTGCTTCTGCCCATATGTTCTTGCAATTCCACAATATTTCCATCACTGCTAGAATAAGCTAGCATAATTTCGGAGTGCTGGTCAATTAAATCATTCCAGTTCAAATTCCAAGCTAACAGCTAAAACTCAGTAGCGTATTCCTATACCAAATAATTATCCAATTGTAGGTGATGTATTTCACATTTGGCAATCATTTACTTGTCTGGCTACTCAAAGCTAACTCTCAGACATGCTACACTATTAGCTTAATTGTCAAACTTTGAGCTGTTTTGAATTAACTCCCTCCATCTTCAGTCTAATTACAAATATCACATGGGCTTGGTCAGTGGAGAAGTAATTTGGTCTGAAGATGTATAATTCACATTAAATGAAGAAGGGACTACATTTGCTTGGATTTTCACCGAATTTGTGAGCCAAAGATATTGGATTTTAGTGTTGTGGGCCTGTAACTGTTGCAGCAGTGGTTGTAAGGAATTGGAATGGGACTGATATGGGGATCATACCAGTATGAACAGTAAGGGTTGTCCTATCTGGTAGGCCAGCTGGTCATCATTACCGCCTTTCATACTCAACTTGTGACATCACCCATTAGTTATCTAATTTAGTTACCTAAGTTTATCACTGCGGTAGTTAAAACTAGATACCATTTAAGCAACTTAACCTGATAGCTCAATATCCTTGGACTATTTTATTTTTGTTTCCCTTTTCTTTCCTTCCTCTTATATATCCCTAAATTATGATTATAATAAACAGTTAAATTTTATTAAACAATCAACATCAAAATATCCAAGGTAGAACTTTCTTATTTTAGTGTACACCTCTATTTTATCACATTTTAATTGCTAAATGTTTTAATAATATAATAGATTGTTGTGCAGCAATACAGCATTGTATGTACTTAACAGTCAAACATTTGTTACAATTTTTTTCTGCATTATGTACTTTATATGTGGTCTGGTATTCTAGTTCTTACCAGCTATTTTTACTTTTCTTTTCCCGTCTTCTCTCTTTTCTGTAAATTGTTCAGCTCAGAATAAAATTCCTTTATCCTACTCCCCTCTCCCCTTGTAATATTATTACCAGATTGTACTCACATCTGGACACTGACCATAAAAAAATCTCAATTTGATTTAGGATGTCTAAATAATCAGATTGAATCCAGTGAGTTCGGAAGCTAGGAAACCTAACTTGATTTGAAAGTAAAAAGTAACAGAACCAAAGACAGAAAAGAGTTTTGAAACAGTCTTCAATATGGATAAGTAGTCAAGACAGGTTTGAGACCTGAATTGGGATTTAATGTTTCCAGTGACAACTGAATAAAGTTTGGTCCTTCCAGAGAACTAAGCTTGTTTTCCTGCTTTCAAATATGTTATTTATGAAATAACCATGTGATAATGGCAAATTCAGATGTCACACTGAAACATAAATCTTTTAACTTGCATTTTCTTTCTCTTTTGAATACTTTTAATTAAACTCTATCAAAGATAATACAAACTATAGTCAGAAATAAAGAATAGAAAGAAAAGATATAGAAAACAGAAGAAGGGTAGAAAACTGAATATTTAATGAAGTGACTCCTAATCCTCCTTGCAACAAGTACACACAAATTAATATTTTCCTATCCCTATAATGTTACATATTCAACTTGCATTTTATTATAACATTAATTTAGGAGTTCTGAAGGAAAATACGCCAGAGCAAATGAGTCTGATGAATTCTTCTTTACTTGCTTGTTTCCTTCTGCATATTTTAAATGTTCTTTTTCAGAGTTTAGAATGGGGTTTAGAATCTCAGATTTTATGTCAACTTTACTTTAGCTGCTAAATTAAAGTGTTGGTCACAAGCTACTCATTATTACCCATGCACAAGTCATACATATTGATTATGAAGTCATAATCAGGAGTTTTATTGAGTGTGGATACTGGAGGAAGAGCAGCTACTAATACAATCCAAGATTTGAATAGTCAAGATGGAGATTTACAATGCAAGTTCAGAAAAGCTAGGGAACATGTTCATCCTGAAAGTCAATAACATAATCTAGAACAGGGGTGTCAAACTCGTGGCCTGTGGGCCGGATGTGTCATGAGCTGGCCACACCCATGCCCAGTTTAGCAAAGGGGGAAAAGTCACAATATGTCATGTGATGCTGCCATGATGACACAAGTTTGACACTCCTGATCTAGAACAAGATTAGCAAGGCATGGATAATACAGAAATTATTTTAATACTTCTCAATCTCAAGCAGATATTTTTTTATGTAGAAGTACCAATCTTTTCCTAAGCCAGGCCAGGATAATCATCTGCTTGAAAATAATTCAAAGAATTTCTCCTATTTTCTTCTCCTTTCAGATCTTTGCCTCTTGAACTAGAGACACTTCTGCTTTTGAGGACTTGGAGGATGGATCTCCTGGTGAAATTAAAGCAGAAGTCTCACTAATTGCAGTGTCAGGGACCACTCCCAACATCCATGCTCAGACTTAACTCTTTAATTTCAGAGAGGTTGCAGGTTCACTCTTCTTAAAAAGGCTCATCTGAGGTGGGCTTAACATATTTCAAGATGGACTTCTGGTGGTGGCATGTGCTTGAGTGGCACAAAGAAGCAGCGCTCTGTTCTTCGTTGCTGATCTTCAGCATTTTGGGAGCCAACAGAGGCAAAATCGTTCCTGGGGGGGATCGGTGATGGAGAGAGGAATCTTCGAAGCTGAAGAGGGAAGGTGCAATCCCCAGCAGTGTGATCAGAGGAGCCCTTGAAACTGGCACTGAAGAGTTGGACTTTGGTGGCCGACTCAGAGACCAGATGACACACGAGATAGAAAAAGGAAGCAAAGAGAGAGTACGGTATAAAGAAGTGTGTGAGCTGTGAAACTGAAAGTGAGTGGAATTGTCAAAACAAACCCAGAAAGAGACAGTGAGAGGAAAGGCTCAAAGCAGCACCTGAACAGTGATTTCGGTGAGGAGAGCGGATAAGGGAGAGGACGAAAGGGTGTCAGCAGTAGTGTAAGATTGAATAAGTGATTGACTATATACGAACTAAGTGAAGAGGGGAAGTGAAAGTGGACTGTTTGAAACGGGACAATAGAAACTTTTGTGTTCCTAAAAGAACAACATTATTGTAACAGAAGAAGAAACATAGTAGCAGTTAAAAGAGCTGGGGGAAAAAAAAAAGTGTCTCTGACAGTGCAGAAGATTGAAAGTTGGACATTTTGAAGAAGAGAGTGAAAGTTAACTCTTTAGATACACTGCATCTAATGGCACAGTAAGACTTAAGCAAACTGGTTGGAACACATAGAATAACCTTTGTGGAGAACGAAAGGAAAATTGTGATTATAAGAAATATTGTCTGTATATCTAAAAGTACGATGACTAAACTATATTTTTATTTGCTTCTCCTTCTTTCTCTTCATTTTTCTTCTCATTTTCCTTAGTGATTATATTAGAGGTTAAAATATCTAATTACTTGATTACATACTGAATGATTTATATGATAAATAGAGTGTAAGGAAGAATATATATAGAGAGAGAAAAGTGACTGTTAAAGTGCTACATTCTATAATATAATTTAAAGAACTTAAGATAGAGATTTTCTAAGAAATTTATTGACTAAACTATCCTAGGAATTGTATTGTCTGCTGATATTAGTAAATCCATATTACCTGTCAAACATACTGTAAAATAAGTATAGTAAATTTGTATATTTAAATTGACTATTAGTGGTAGGAATTTAGTTTGATAAGTTTAATTGTTAAGTAATTAATTGTTTAAACAGTGTAATAGTAAATGCATTAAAGTAATATAAAGTTCTAAGGTAAAAATAAATAGAAATATATAAGAATATTAAGAAGTAATATAGTGGCAAGGAATTAATATAAATAACTTTGAATTTTTGGATTGATTTGTATAATTGTATAGATTAATTAATCTGGGAAAGTTCTTGATTTATTTAAGATTTAATATAAGTCATAGAAGGGCAGATTNNAGGGAAGAATAAGGATTGTGACAGAATCTAGAGAAATAG
>AZIM01001090.1:51084-64686 GCA_000516915.1 Ophiophagus hannah
AGGAATTTGTCTTCAGTGCATAAACTCTCAGTGTACATAAAAATACATTCATCAAGAATCATAAGATACAATACTTAGTGATAATCATAGGATACTAAATAAGCAATCAAAATCATATTAGGAAACCAAATAAAACAATATAAATCATAAAGAAACAAGGAACAATAGGCATAAGTAGAAAGATATAGTTAATAGGAAGGATGAGAATTATAATAGTAATACAGTCTTAATAAATAGTTTGACAGTGTTGTGGGAATAAGTTGTTTAGAGAATGATGGCTTGGGGGGGAGAACTGTCCTTGTGTCTAGTTGTTCTGGTGTGCAATGCTCTATAATGTCATTTTGAAGGTAGAAGTTGAAACTTCAGGATGTGAGGGGCCTGTAGATATTTTCACAGCCCTCTTTTTGACTTTTGCAGTATACAGGTCCTCAATGGAAGGCAGGTTGGTAGCAATTGTTTTTAGTCCTTCAGATTACTTTTAAGTAGTTATTTCCTTTCAATCCAATCAAATGCAATGGAGTGGGAGGTGGAGTAGGAGTAAGGAGAGGAAACCCATGCCCCAATATACATCAGCTTGAATTCCCAGAACACAAGTGCAGCAAGCAAACAACATCTTGCCATAATCAACATCTTGCCATAATCAGGAGAAACATATTGCAATTTTTCCCCCAACAAAGATAAAACATCTTGAATACCGAATGGAAAAAAGACAGATGTTCTGCAAAGCAAAACATCTCGCATCTTCTACCACTTCTAGAAATTGTGCATTCCACCAATAAAGAAAGGATTACAGATTTACAACTAGCTACACTTAGAGACTGAATTAAATCCAGTCAATTTAAAGTCCACCTTCCCCATCTATTTTATTTGGCTAAATTTCTCCCTTTGTCCAGTTTCCTTGGATATTTTGTACTTTGCATCTTTTGTGCACCGATGCTTCCCCCGTGTGTGTGTGTGTGAGAGAGAGAGAGANAGAGAGAGAGAGAGAGAGAGAGCACATACAAACCACATAGTATATATAATTGCTGAGGCTTTCCAAACGGATGCCGGCAAGTGAATACACGGCTATTGCTCTGTCAAATGTGACTCAGTGGGAAAGCTATTGGGTTTATAGAAGAGGCAAACATTTCAGGCACGCCATTCTGGGGTAATGAAGCATGGCAACCAAATATACCTGTGCAACATTTGATAAAGATGAGCTGACATGCCAGTCCAAATAGGTTCTTTTGTGCATCTGCACGTGTCTGCCATCATTGTTTTCATCTGAAAGCAGAAAGGTAGCAATAGCACTTGCAGCTGGCAGGATCCAACAGGGGGGGAAAAAACCAATGCCGTACCATTCAGTTATTTTACCTCTGGCCTTCATTTCACACCCTTATTTTAATTGTCTGTTTGTGTGTGTGTGTTTCTCTTCCATGTGAAGAAAAAGAGACCAAGTTGTATTTTTCCGTCTCATTCTCGCCTTCTAATTCTTCACAGAGAGCTAAAGAAGAAGATAATAGGAAAATCCCAGGTAGATTATGCTTTGAATCTCTAACTGAAAATGCTTCTGGGCAAGCCTAGGGTGGGGAGAAAGACTAGACAGTGGAAGAAGGGAAAAGTCATTACTGCTGTTTGATTAATGTAAGACACAATTAACAACTACAGAAACACAATACTACACCAGGTAATCCGAAAGCAAGATTGCGCTGGGTGCATTTGTTTGCCGAAATAGAATGTGCCACTTCTATTCTTTGGAGTAATGAAAGTTGCTACTGGGGAGGTAGGATAAGAGAGCCTTTGTGCTGTATGCAGAAAAACAAGAAGGTTGAAAATTCAGAACCTTGCGCGTTTGCGTACATGTTTTGGCACATCTACCACAGAAAATATTTTCAGTCTTCAAGACAACCTTCACATATAGACCTGAAGTCTGAATCATTTTTCTACAAATTATAATCTCTGGAATTATTATAAGCAAGAGAAGAAAGTCATATTTTTGGAGTTTGCAGGCATCCCTAGGCACTTGCCGTACCCTAAATAAATAAATCTCTTGGCAGAATCCTTTCTGCCTGTTTGTCATAGGATAGGAGACTGTGTGGTGTGGGTGAGGGGCTAGCCTTTACAATTGCATCTGGGTTTTTTTTAGTATATTGGGTGTGGACATTCATGAGAAAAGGTAACAGGAGAGACATCATGGATCTGATGATATCAATGTACAAACAAGCAAAATAATGTGTGACCTTTCTACAATGATGTTCTGATGCATCTGACATCATCATAGTTTCTACCAGATGCCTATGGGAACTGAGTGTTGGAGATCTTCTAATCCAACTCCTGCTCAGGAAGGAAACCCTATACCATTTCAGACAAATGGTTGTCCAGTCTCTTCTTAAGAACTTCCACTGTTGGAGCATCCACAACTCCTGAAGGCAAGTCATTCCACTGATTAATTGTTCGGACTGGTCAGGAAATTTCTCCTTAGTTTTAAGTTGCTTCTTGCTTAAATTTGTAAAATAAAATAGGTGACTGTCTGGAGCCCAGGGCTTTATTTTAAAATGTATTTGGCTACACACAAAAGGTTGATATTAGGCCAATTTTCTCCCAGCCCAACTCACCTCACAGGGTTGTTATCGTGGAGAAAAATAGGAGGAGGAGGAAGGAATATTAGGTATGTTGGCTGCCTTATTTATAAAAATATTAAGGTCAGGATAAAAGAAATCTTTAAAACAGGACTATGGGGACTAAAGACAGTAGAAGACCAGGCTATGGATGGGATAGAAAGGTAGGAAAAGATAGGATATTTTGTTTCTGCTTTGCATTCATATTAAGCTCGATTCACTGTGTTTATATGTGTTTCCCCTGGCTTTGATTAATTCCTGTGCATTTTTTCCATTGGTGTAGTCTTTGCCTATTTTCAGTCAGTGAAATTTTATTGATCATTGACACAGAACTAAATATATATATATATATAGTATGTTGTTTTTAAAAACCTGCAATGTGGCATGCATAATAAAAGGCTTGAACATGTGCACAGCCTGCTTTCTCAACCTTTTGGCTAAGACCAAGGGTAGTATCTGTGCCTTTTTCATCTGCAAAATTTGTGTGTGTGGGGGTGGGGGGGAGTTTTCAGAAAACTATGCCCAGTTTGCCTTCTATGAAATGGATAGCAAATATGTGATTTCCTTTTGGAACCTGCTTTGCTCTCAACATCTTGCCTAAAGTGTATGTTCGTGCTTTGTGAGATTGGGCAATGAATGGGAGAGAAAAATGAGGAGTTCAAACACTTTGAAACCCAGATGTCATATTATCTTATAATGTAGCTTTTAAGTTATACTCATCTTAACCTGAAAATCCTGTCTTTGGGAAATGATGGTTTTGTGACTGGTGTACATGAAGATGGGAAATATTGCAACCACGCAAGTGGATCTTCTGTAAAATAAACAATTTCTCAGTTTTAGACTTTATGCTTTGTGATGGATAACATACGTATTTTTTTAAATTTAGAAAAACTATTTGTGTGGAAAGTATTTCTTTATCTAAAAGAAAAGTAGTGGAATGATTTTCTATACAGTTCTGCACATGTGGGCTAAGAGGACACAGAAATATAATAAAGTCTTGGTTTGACCACAAAAGGACTGAATTAATGAATGTCATTTATCAACTGTCATAAAGATGGTGTCTGAGAATAGCTTTAAATATTATCCTTATATCAGATTCTGCATAAACGTTCAAGTGAAACTTCTGGCAAACACCAGGCTTTTTCTAGATAGCCATGATGAAGAACCCAAATATTCCATATAATCAATTATAGCAAAGCATTAAAAGGGCTTTGGGAGACCCTCAAGTGATTGGATTGTAGGGCTCTCCAATGTTTCAAATTTAAAATGTTGAAAGAAATATCCAGGCCCAGTTCCAAGCAGAAGAAAGGCACTGGAGACAAAATGGAGGCTGGAGGCTGATTGGAAATAGGGTCCATTTATTGATGAAGCAGAACCACCAAGCATGTGTGATTCTGGGCAGCTGACCACATGGAGTTGAGAGGGAGGGGTTATATCTTCTCTTGGGCTTTGTGCTTCCTGTTCCTGTGCAAGAACATGTAATCTATTGGCTGTTGTCAGACTCCCATAGGGCCATGTAGGGGTTATGTAGGGGTCATAGTTGGCTTTATAGGCAAAGTACAAATCCTAGGTGTTTGTCTGAGCTAAGTTTGATTGAAGTTTCTGAGGGTGATGCAATGAAGGGGCATTGGGCAATTCCTATTGTGGCTAAGAGCTAATCCTACCTTTGTTGGATCTTGGCTGAGGGTATTGGCTTATAAATAGAGCTATCTATCTCTTTATCTCTTAAGTGCTGACATCTGCTGAGGGCTATTAAGGTAGGTGGGGGCTGCTTTCCAAGAGCATGTTTCTCCATTTCTCATCCAGGGAAAAATAATATTCTGCCTTTTTTAAACATTTCCTAAAATATTTCATTCTTCTAGGAGAGGGGTGGGGGGCTAACTTTCTACAAAAGGAAGGAATGGTCCTCTCTGAACATACATAGCTCCTGTCTGCAATTCCTTAAATCAAATGAGTCTTTTTCTAGGATCTCATGGCAGTTACAGATGACAGCTGTGCAATCTGGAGGAGAGAAAAAAAGCAGCCTTAAAAAAAATCCAAAATGATGCACAAGGCAGTCTGATTACCCCCTTCTCCTGTTGGAATATAACAGTTGTGTGATCACAACACTTGGATGATAAAAAGAAGGGAGAGGGAGCGAGAGAGGGAGAGGTGGAGGGAGGGAGGGAGAGAGAGAGAGAGAGAGATCCTAAGTATGATGTACAGGTTCAAATGTTCTCTGTCAAGATCCATTGCTTAATTCTTTTATTCCCCGCTGGGCATGTTAGCTCAGGTTCCAGCCATGTGAATTAGCTGTGAGACACACATTACACAGTTAATTACCACTATCCAAGAATGCCCCCCAGTCTTTGGAAAGGAACATCATTTAGTAGCAGAGTTCATTATTTGCATACAAACGTTTCTTTACTGGATCCTAGTATCCCAAGAAAAGTCTGTATCTGAAGCGCCAGAAAGTTCCGGAGGTTCTATTTAAACGTCATTGAGCTAATCGAGCCAATTTTAGACCAACGGTTTCAATTTAGGCAGTTACTTATGCTTCTAGCAGCTGGTTTAGAACAAGTCAGTTGGTATACTAATTACATCCTGACAGAATCATAAGAGCCAACAGATTGCTGGCTACTATAATTCATAAACCATGTGCAGTTGTTTACTGACGTGAGGTGCAGAGTGTATAGGTACTTGCTATTAAATCAAACAACTCTTTCAATTTATCATTTGTTTCCCTTAGACTTGTGTGTATGTATAATCCAGGCACAATTTCTGCATGCTTAACGTGCTGCTGGTGATACTTGGGTTAGGGTTAGGGTTAGGGTTAGGGTTAGGGTTAGGGTTAAGGATTCAGTTTCAAAACATGTCTATTAAATATGTCCTTGTTTCTGGTGGGGTTTTTTTCACCCTTCGACTCCATAAGATGCCACAACTGAGCACACAGATCCTTATGCAGGTAGTCCTAGACATGCAACCACAATTGAACCCAAAATTTATGCTGCTAATCTAGATAGTTGTTAAATGAGTTTGCCCAATTTTACAACTTCTATTGCCACCGTTTTTAAGTGAATCTGGCTTCCCATTGACTTTGCTTATCAAAAAAATCACAAAAGGCAATTATATGACCCTGAACTAGCAGCTGGGATGTACTTATGACCGCAACTGTTATAAATACATGCCAGTTGCCAAGCATCCAAATTTTAATCATGTGACCCTGGAGATGTTGCCCAGGTGTAAAACAGTCATAAGTAATCTTTTCAGTGCCATTGTAAGCTTGAATGGTCACTAAATGAATCGTTGTCCGTCAAGGACAACCTGTACAATTTTAAGTCGTTATTTTTAACTAAGGTGTTTGTCAACTAAGGTAACAAAAGATTGGTTTGACCAGTTTTGCTGCACAGGGATTTTATAAGAAGAAACTATGGGATTCAAATGTGTCATGCACGTTCATCTGGTGTCTTAACTGGATCTAATTAACATAGAAGCCGTTTTTAAACACACATTAGTTACTGCTTCATTTGTGTTAATTTGTGATATAAATGACACATGGGTGCACTTTAAGTAAAGGATTTTAGAAACGTTAGAGCAAATATTCGAAAAAAGGGAAGTGACTTAGAAGAAAGATTTTTTTAAAATATTGCTGTCCTTGGTTACTTTATATAAAGTACAGCACATGAATTTTTAAACTGGCTATAAAGAATGGCTTTGAAACAATGTGGTTTCCCGCAAGTAAGAAGACTGAAAGCTAGTGAAATAAGACATTAACTAATTAATTATTGTGATATAGACTTTAATGTTAATTCATGAACACTTAGAACACGATCCTCTGTTTTGCTTTCACAGAATGAATCATCTCTTTTCAAGCACACGTTCCCTTTCACACATCATGCATTTATTCAGTCTCTGTGTATCAAAGAGCAGCTATGTTTTTTTCCCCATGTATTTGTAATTCCTATTCATCAGGTGCTTATTATAAGAGCATCCAGTGAAACTGATTATAAAATAGAAGCAAAAGCCACTCAAGAAATCAGAGAAACCAACATGCAGTGCAAAGCATGAGGAAAGCATGAATTCTGGTAGAAACGAATGTTAGTGCTGAGAGATTTTAGCCACTGACAACATTGAATGACTAGACATCTACCTAGAGAAGGCATTTGCTCTAATAGTTGCTCTATGGGCTTCCAGATGATGGAGCACATGTAGTTTTTAATTGATGCTGTAATTGTTACATAGGGATGCTGTACTTTTATTGCTTTGTACTCTGCTCTGAGGTCTTTTAAGAGAAAGGTATATAAATAAAATTCTTATTATGAAGAATGAAGAGGAAGGGGGGGAAAGATAAATAGGTAGGAAGAGGCATATATCAATCATTGATATCCCAAGCCAGGAAGATTAGTAAAATAAGATAGGAAGCATTGCAAGCAAGGTGAGAACTAATCAATAGTCTAATCTGACTTCCTTATTTTGCCTTGGCAATTGTTTCTAGGCTATTTTCAAAGGCTGTTTTATATCAAATGTATACATGCAAGAGCTAGATTATGCAGTCAGTTGTTTCAGTTCAGTATAGAATTTCTGTACTGCTTTTCATTTTTTTAAAAAAATCCTAAGGTGATTTCCACTGAAAAAAAGTAAAACCGTAATTCTAACAACGGCAATAAATATTTTTAAAAATCAAAATTAGAATATGCTGAAACAGTACGACTCAAAAATAATCCATAAAGAGCAATAATTAGGGCTGTTGACTGAATAAGAAAATAAAGAACATAAGTCGAGAAAACAGCTGCAGGTGCTTAAAAGGTCCTTGGCTTCATCCTTTCATGATCAATAAAAATGTCTCAAGAAAAGGTAGGCTTGACAATGCCAATTGCACCACTGTTTATATGATTCTGCATTTGTGGTTCTCAAGTATTCTTTTCATACGAACAACAAGCATTCACGGCTGAGAGTGGTAACATGTTAGTGAAGCACCACAACCATTTTGTGCAAAAGATCTTAGGCTCATTCCCCAACACCTCCAAGTAGAGCACAAGGCTCCCCTGGGAAGTTGATGCCCTGCTGGGTGAATAATATTGCATCTGAATCAATAAAAGGCAGCTTCCTTCACTCCAACTGTAGCTGACTACAACGTGATACAGTCGACTGATAACTCTGTCCTGGCCAGATCAATTTTCAGTCTGTGATGAGAACTGTAAATCTCTCTGAAAGCAATGACATTTAATTGTAAGCAAATGCAGAAAAGATTTCTGGGGGTAATCTAAAAGTTGATCTATGAACATTTAGTAGATTTTTTTCCCCTTGTGAAGCAGTTTTAACAGTGACTCTTCACACAATTTTGTTTCATTTGCTTTTTCTTTTGAGGCAGTTTTAGCCATGAAGCTCCACACAATTTTATTTTAACCTTGAGAGATGTATAAGGGGCAGATGGGACAACTACTTAACTAATGAAAACAAAGTCCAGTGCCTAGGTTGATCTATCATGCAGATACTTTGTTTTCCAACCTTCATGACTTACTAGTTTAGGGTATAGAACAAGACTGAAAGATTACTTCAGCTATAACACGTAAAAGGTTTATATTGAAATAAAGACAATTGTACTTTCTTACTTCCTACAAGCTCCTTCTAAAATTGTAAAACAATGGAGGGGAAAGGGAAGCATTATAGTGATGGTCATTCTGCTACCCAACAACTTTTCCTCTGAAAGATATCATAGCTTCCTTTGCTCCTTCTACCGTTCTTGGTTTCCACATCTACATTTCCAAAATATTCAAACATTGCCAATGAGATGAGATGAATGGTCCTTTGAGACCCCTGTGGGACACAAGATGGCCGCATCATCTTCTCCCGCTAAATCCCTACCTCAGAAGACAGCTTGGCAGTCCTCCAATACTGTTGAAAAGCTTACCTGTTTAGATGTTTTGACTCCACCTTGTTGATGTCTTGATAGGCGTTTAGGTGTTCATGATGAAGTGAGACTGCCTTTTCTTTGTTTGTTTGTTTGTTTGAGACTTATTTAAGTTCTCGTTACATGTTTAATAGTATAGTGAATTTTCTTAGCACTAAAGGACACTTTAAATTCTGTTTTTATGGATTTTATTATTGTAAACCACTGGAAAGCTCATGTTTAGGTAGTACATAAATGTATACTTTGTGATTGGGTAATACACAAATTTAAATAAATTAATAAACATTCCAAAACAAAGGCAATGAAGCCAGATAGTATTAGTTTTGGCAGGAACATATGAGGATATCTGATACTGACTTCTTCAAATGGTAGCATGTCAAGAAATAAAACCAAATAATGCACTCACTTGCCATATAAGTTATATACTCAATAGTCAATTAACTATAGTGTGCCTCCTTAGCTTATTTTATTTTAATTGCTTTATAAGCATATTGATGTTATACAGATAATCATTTATGACTACCTTTGTTTAATAGGTGTGTTGTGTTACTATGTGTATTCTTTTTGTTTCCTATGCTTTTAATTGTATTTCAAAGCATTTTTTTTGGAGGGAAAATACTATTCTTCCCCTTAATAAATATAAAATAGAAATAATTGCAGTATTTATGATTTAGCTATACTAATGTTCTCTTACTATTTGTGAATTCATAAATGAAACATAAAACAGACTTGCTGTGATATTGCAAGCAGAAAGAAAATAAAACTCACACTTCTCTACCTCCTGAGGAAAGTCAACAATCAACACTGTTGTTGTTATGATGTGTTAATGGGCTTACAAAAAATTATTTCATCTGATTTCTAATAGACTTCTTAAAATCTTCAAGAGGGAAAGGATTCCATTTTACAGCATGGCTCACTTGCTTGGATCGCCAGCATCTAAAGTTTTTGAAATTTAAACGTAAGAAAATATTCTGGTGACAACAATGTGTTGTTAAATATACTTTGCATGTTTAAAGTACACTGTAGTTGCTTTGTGCTAAAGGAAATGTAAATAGTTTGATCCTTGAATTTTAGCAGAGATGGGAATAAGTAGCATTGTTTAGAGGTTTATTCTTCTATGATTATTACACAAAGACAACATTAAGATTTGTAGAGAAGTTCCTTGGAATGTCGATCATCATCTCCATTGTGATAGTATTTGATTTCCTCATTTTCCCCAAGTTTGTCTTATGAAAAGAGCTGCATTTCCTCAACTCCCCCAAACCCAAGGGCTTTACCTGAGTATATGATTTCTTTTCAACTGTGTAACATGCTTTGACACATGCCTGACAACAGAGGGAGGAACCCTGAAGATAATAAGCTTCAATCATCCCATTTTCCTTAATGCCATTGTCTTCTTTACTTGCAGTACATTACTACTGACTCAGAACTACACTGTTGGAGATTCCATGTAATTCTCAATTCAGAGAAAAGTAGAAACAACTTCAACATTGCATGGTCCTTAAACACCTTTCATTTCCCCTGCAAATGTTTATAAAAATGATGTATTTTGACAAAGGACAATTCAAGACAGAAGGTCTTGCTTGTCTCCTGTGCTGCTCTCAGCTCTTTAATAAACCAGCTTCAGAACTTTCAATCTGGATAGCAGTATGCTAGTGATGAGGTCATGTTGTGCTCAGTTTACACGATGGTTGTCAAACTCGTGGTGTCACGTTGCTGTCACATGACGTTTTGCAATGTTTTCCCCCTCGGGGAGCTGGGGTGGGCGTGGCCTGTGCATGATGCATCCAGCCCACGGGCCACCAGTTTGACACCCCTGGTTTACACTATCACCTGACTAGTTCACTATTGCCCGCCACCTGACAAATCATTGGAGGAAACCAATACCATGAGTACTAACACAACCTTTACTGTAAGGTTACATTAACAGAATCTTGCAAGTCTGAAAGCATATCTCTCCCATATTTTTTCTAATTTTTCCAGGGACTTAGGGAGGATCTCTTCTCAGATGCTTTCCACACCCCTCCTGTTTCTTCTGTGGGCCGAAATGTCTCTTATCTATTGCCCTGGCTGTGGGTCTTCCTTCTCTTTTCTCAAGGGTGTTACCACAGTTCAAGGATATTCTCACATTATATTCATTGCCCTGTTTCTTGACAAAGGAAGGAGAGCATGTTTACCCAGCCTGAGCAGAAACTAAAACTTAGACATGTAAAGGCTGAATGGAGCATGGGCTTCTAGAATTCAGTTCATTGATTTAAAAGCTATCAATGGATTAACTGCCAAAAAAAATGTTTTAAAAAAGTAATTTGTGACCAACAAAAGCATAGTAGTCTGATTCTCCAGGACAATATGGCTGCATTGGGCAGCAACTAGTTGCTGTGTGGAGGGGGTGTGACAAGTCATTGCAGCTGTTCAGACCTGTGGCTACTACTAGAAAGGAACAAAGCTTTGGAGATGGTGCACTCTGAAGGGTTTGAGATTATTCAGGTTGAAAAAAGCAGTTTTTATTGTAACAAAGCAATATATCTATCTTCCACGGAATATTGATAGAACTTTTAAAAATCTGAGTCTAGTAGGTTAAAGGCAACTCAATACTTTGGATATAGTGCAAGGATGGGCAACCACGCTCCCTTTACGAACTTTGCAACCTGTGGACTTCAACTCCCAGAATTCCTGAGCCAGCTATAGTGGATAAATAATGTCTTCCTGAAAGTAGATCTAAGCACTTGTGCTCTGTAGCATTTCCATGGAGTTTATCTAAACTTTACAATTTAATTTCAAAAACATCTCAGCTAGGAGAAAAGTGTGTTCGGGTTTACGATTTTCCCAATTTCAGCCTGCACTTTATTTGCCATCTTTACTATTCTATTCCCTTTCTATCTTTCAAGGATGTGCTATTTCATCCTACAGAGAAGCAAACAATAAAAAACAAAACTTCACCATAAATGTCTTTATCCAAAGTTTACTGAATTTTCCCCCCTGTGTGGGCTTCAATGTTTGTGTGTTAATCATCAGATGTATAACCTATCAATAGAAGGACAAACAGGGACAAGGTCAGAAGAAAATATACTTTAAAATAGCTTCTAAGCAGGCAGTGGAATTAGGACTGATTTATGAATGTATTTTCACAATTTACTAGAAAATTTGTAATGTCTCTGCAGCCTGGCACAAAAAAAGAGGTGAGGGTAATGTGAAGGAATGCTTCTATTCCACTTTATTGTAAAATTATCCCATGTTACCTGCTCTAATCCCCTGAAAACAAATTAAATCCTCACTAAGCTGACTTTAAATCAATAGTTTCATTTAAGAATAGTGTGACTTAATAAAAATAAAAAACTAACTGGTCCAGCCAATTTAAGAGGGAAATAAATCATTGCCCAAGGAAAGGAACAGATTTGACTTGTATATGGGCCATAGTTTTGTTGAGGGGGGATGAGCTGGCTGTCTG
Source organism: Ophiophagus hannah (assembly GCA_000516915.1). NCBI lineage: Eukaryota > Metazoa > Chordata > Lepidosauria > Squamata > Elapidae > Ophiophagus > Ophiophagus hannah. Next base: position 63,020 of record AZIM01001090.1, read on the forward strand.
AATTAACTCGGCGTATATTATAAACCACCTTAGTTGTGCTCCAAAATCTATTCATTTGTATAGGGAGATGGGGATTGGAGAAAGAGAACTGCCACAAATGTGGTAACATTATAGACTCCGAAGCAATATATCTGGGAATAATGCACAATATAAACTTAAAAGCAAAAGACAAAGATTCATATGCACTGATGAATGTTGATAAAATGCCACTTCATTTTCTAACCATTTCTATCCATATTTTACATATAATATGAAAGGCATTGATCTTATTCCTTTATTTCAGATTTTCTGAAAAGCTAGAGTTCTGTTAAGGCCACTCTGTTCTATGGCTTACATGCCCTTTTCATCTCCTATTGTACCGTCAAGGCTACAGTTTACTAAGATAGGCACTTCTCTCCATATCTTTTCATGAAAACTGATTCCTATGACCCAACATCTTCTCAATACAGAAAACAAGCCAAAGGCCTGCAATGTACTTTCCCATGACTCTTTGCAGGATCAGGATATCAGCATTCCACATCTTATTCCCAGCATTTATGCCATCTAAAAACTAAAATTGGGACTCTTAGAGATCCTTTTTTTTTTTTGCATTGTGCCATAGATTCATAATTTCAAACCCTAATGACCCATGTGGTATCTTCAAGGCTTGGTAGGAGCATTCTATTACCTATTATTTGCTGTTTATATGTACACTGTGAGCTTACACTAAAAACAAATTCCTTGTGTGTCTAATCACACTTGGCCAATAAAGAATTCTATGATTCTTATTCTATGATATAATTGTAACATTTAACGTTATAGAAGGAAAAATACTAAATATATTAGGAAAGCTTACATTTACTCTTTTTCTCTACTATAGGTTAACATTACACATTAATCTAATTTTAATCAAGCTTAATTTTTGCTCTGTCCCAGTATTTATTCTTGCCTGAACTTTCAGGGTGCAATTGCCAGAATATTATAGCCAAATGGTCTCAGCTCCCAAAATGTTGCATGATGGTATTTTTAATTCTTACATAAACAAAAGCATCTACAGTAGCATTATATGTGGTCCTATTCCCAGAAGTAATACTGTATATGCCAACATAGATTTCAGTTGATTCAATGGTCCACATGTCCACAGAATTTTCCCAGGAGTGAAACCTATTACTCAGCTGTCTGGCCAGCAAGATTAAAACATTATTGAGGGGTTCTTGGTGCTCTCCAAGCTTGGTTGCTTTTTTCCAGATGTTTCATTACCCAAGCTAGATAACATCATCAGTAACAGCACAGCACTGTTGATGTTATCTACTTTAGCTAATGAAATGTCTTCAAGAAAACAGCCAAGCTCAGAGAGCACCAAAGGACCTCTAAAGGACCTCTCGTTTCAACCCTGAGTTACAAATATTCTACAAATATTCTCCTTTATTGGTATTATTATTATTATTTATTCGACTTATATGCCGCCCCCTCTCCTGAAGGCCTCGGGGTGGCTTACATACTAAAACCACAAAATACAAATATTAAAAAACCATTAAACCGAATTCAGCCAAATAAATAGAACAAAACCCATTTAAAACAATCCCAAAATCCCTCACCGATCAGCCCAGGCCGGACTGCTGGAAAAGCCAGGTTTTGAGATTGCGGCGGAAGGAGCAGAGGTCAGGGGCCACCCGCAGCTCCAGGGG
>AZIM01001090.1:183133-206071 GCA_000516915.1 Ophiophagus hannah
GTCTCCGGTGCATAAGCTCTCAGTGTACATTAAAAACAACAAAGTGATAAGTCATAGATCATAAATCATAGGGTACAATAATAAATCATAAGATACAAACACAAATGATAAATCATAAAGTACCAATAGGAGAAGGAAGTAGGAAGATGAGAAGATGAGAAAGATGAGATGATGAATTGAGACTGAATATATTAAAAATGAAGAAAGAGAAAAGACCAAGGTCAGACGATATTGACTTATTCATCTGTCTGCCCTGCTGAGACAATTTTAAATTTATACATAATAACAATAATATCTGCCTATCCCATGTCTTTGGGAAGGACTCAATAGATGGATAAAAAATTCACATCCAGTCCAGACATCTTGTTGATGAATCATAATAATAATCAGACAATTAACTGCAAAAGACAGCTTTACTAGGAACAGCCTACATCTTGTGGCATGCATTTAATACCATCTGCCTATCCCAGTTCTTGGGAAGGACTCAATAGATTGATAGAAATGCCAACTACAGGCCAAAGACCTGGCTAACTGTGTGACCAACCATAATAATTAGATGATCAAGAACCCAGAAGTAACAGGAAACATCAAAAGCTTTGTGTAAAGACCAATGGCATAATGGAAGACACAGTTGCTGATCAATGGGGATAGGGAGAGTTTAATATCAACTTGAGAAACACTATCACAACTAGTGTTTGCCATTGCACTGATTTTTACGTCAACAATACTGAATAAATCAAGCCATGGCTATCAAACATCAAAAACATCTGCCAGGCTATCCCACGAACTTTACATGAATGATGTAAAGCTATATGGAAAAGCATCACCTGAAATGTAATCACTGCTGAACACTATCTGTATCTACAGCCAAGATATTGCAATGGAGTTTGATCTGGACAAAGGTGCCACTCTCACCATCAATTGAAGAGAAATAATGAAAACTGAAGGAATTAAGATGCCCTATAGAAATAACATTAAGAGTCTAGAGAAAGATGATCACTACAAATATCTGGGTATCCTTCATTGGACAACATCAAGCACACTGAAGTCAAGAAAAAGGTTAGAAATAAATACTGGTTGTAAGTGGAACATCTTGAACATCATCAGCATTGACAAATTCACCATCTGTCAATTGCAAAAAGGCAGCTTTACTTGGAATAGCTTACATCCTGGGACAATACCTTTAAACACCATCAAATGTCTATCTATCCCAGGTCCTTGGAAGAGTCCAAAAATGGATAAAAATGCAACATCTGGCTGACTATGAGACCATTCACATTAATAATAATACAGATAGTATTTGACTTATGGACCCCTAAAATGATTCTTACAACCTTGGATTCAAATTTCTGACAGCTGGGGAAAACATATGATCTCATTCTGGTCACTCAGCAATTGGCCCAGGTTTAGAACTGTTTGCATCATCTAACGGTCATATGACCATGGTTTATGAGTTTTGCCTGTTTCTGGGAAAAATGGGTTCACTTAAGAACTGCAGATTCACTTAACCACAATGGTAATTTACTTAACAAATGTTGTAGAAACAGATTGGCCACATGTTTAACTGACACAATTTGGGATCATAATTCTTAGTTCAATTATATTTATAAATCACAGATTACCCATAATGATGATGATGACCTCCCAACCTTCTCTGTTTTTTTTAGTGTGGTCACAAAAGGGTGTCATAGGCTTCATTTCTTGAATCACAGTCTTCCTCTGAATCCTCTTCAAGATCTAGGCTTTTGGGGCAAGCATCAGGAATTGCGCATTCATTCATTCAAACCTCATTCATTCATTCCTAATTCAGTTTTCCTACCTCACAATAGAACAAAACCAACCAGATACAGAAATCTTCACATGACATCTAAACACAGGTTTTTAGTGTTTCTTGTTCTCACACAGGTCAAACACATAACCAGAAACAAATAAAAGTCTGTGAACAATAAGCTTGGATTTGGATAATATGGTAACTCAGGGATGGACAATTGATATCCTGCATGGACTCCCTCTACACTAAACTTGCAATCCCAAGATTTTCCAATACTAGGCCCTGAAATCTGCTGGTAAATCAACAATTTTGATAGCTCTATTTTCTGTCTATATTTCTTCCACCAAGCAATGTGCTATTCTGAGTTAAAACAACCAGTCACAACCCCAGACCATAAAAGTTGAAAAGTTCAACCTTACCAAAGTAACTACGCCCCTGTGACCCCCAGAGGCTTATTCTCTCTCACACACACATATCCCCATCTGTATTAAAAAAAATATGCTCCTGACAGGGGAAAAGTTGCCCAGTCTGCATTAATTGATGTTATATCACTGGTAATGCTTCTTGTTATTTTAACTTATATGAAAGATAGACATAAAAGACTGAAGTAATTTCATGCTGCTTATTCACAGTAAATCAGGTTTAAACCAGCAGTTTTGGTTTAGTATGAAATGGGAACAAACCTGCTAATGTCAAAAAGTTTACAGATAGTTTAAAAATTACTTTCTTACTCTTTACTGTACTCAACAACAGCAACAATTGTTTGGCGACCATAACAGCTATTAATACAAAACAAAATTAAAAAAACATGTTCATGTATACAACTTACTTTGTTGTAAGCTGCCAACAGCAAGTCAGATGGAAACAAATATATTAAATGGGAGAACATTTCATTACACTGAGATTGAAATTAAGTGGCAAAAGAGGTTTTAGGGGATCTAATATATTCCTTCCTTTTTTGGAATGCCTAGAAAAATACGTATTAACTATGTAGAAAATACTGTGTCATCAAGTAAGCAGGATAAAATCTATATTAGCGTTCATTAATAATTTGGAAATTGAGATATAAAAACTAGAAAAACTAGAAAAGCACAAATGATCCACTTAAACTATATATTTCTCTGTCATGCACAATTCTAGAAAAACCTCAGGCATCAAATGAGTTTTACATGATATGCAAGTGTAGAAGAATAATGCATATTTTAACTTTGCTTTAATTTTTAATAGTTGTCAGTGTTTTACATTGCCTGTTTAACATGTATTTATTTGCTTTACGAGTTCCCCAGAGCACTTCTATTATAAGGCAGCTCTTTATTTATAAGTAAAACAAATGACATATTTTGGGATGAACAAATAGAGAGATTATTCTTTTTCCCTTGTAAGGCTGCGACAGGTCAGGATGGGTGGTATTCTTCCTTATCTGCTTAGGACTGAGTCTGTGCAAAAGGCTTATTAGCCTAGCTCCACCCACTCTGGGTGACTCCTCTCCAGTTTTCTACTCAGTCCTTAGCAGCAAAGGATGTGCGGTATTGCCTCTCCTTGCAAAGGAAAAGTTTCTATTTAAAAGGAAAAAAGCCTCAATTTGATTCCTTGGTTTGAAATTGGCACTCCGCTTCACAGCTGATGATTGGGAGACCGCCAAACAGCTGAGGGCTACTTCAGGGATCTGGAGCAGCCTGCAGGGGCCGCGGGGGCTGTTTTAAGCCCTCGGGGCCGAAGATCACAGGATCGATCGGCCAGACAGCCGTTCATCGTGGATGGAGGCTTCCGCCATCTCAGCAGAGCCACGTGACTGTTTTAGGAGCTCCGCAGCGAAGAGGAAGCTGTTGCTTGGCCGGATGGCCATTTCAAGAGAGCGTGGGCATCGGCCACACTCCCTACAGAGCCGCAGGGGTGATTCTCACCCCACGGTGAAGCAGGCAGCCCCTTGATCCTCAATTCTCTGCCTTCTGCAGGATCAGTGTCTCCCTGGAAGAAGAAAGAAACCTCGTGTGAGCCTGGCGGCCATTTGAAGACTCCTCGTGGCTGGTGGCCATTTTGAAAACACAGTTGGCCATTTTGAAAACTCAGGCATCCATTTCAAAGAGACTTCTTCCCACCACTTCTGCACCTTTGGTCACCACCAGTTGCCTTTGGAGTTGAGGACGACATCGAAGAGTAGGTGCCATAAATTTCAATTTTTCCAGTGGGGGATTGGTTTCCCTATCCCGAAGTAGACCAGGACCCTTGGGCTCCCAGCAGGGTCTGGTCTATCTATATTGCCCTAACAGGCCCAGGAGGGTTTGAGTCCCAGTAGGAAGAAAAGTCTTTCTATTGACGTGCTTTTGGGCAGAAGAAAGTGGTGGTGGTGTGGGAATAGAGAAGATGGTTTCATAAATCCCTTTGAGTGCTCTCCTCCTGACACAGGACTTCTAGTCCACATTTGGCCTTGCTGCTCCAAGATGACTGAATCCCCAAGGGAAACCAAAGCTTCTAAAGCGGCCAAGCCTCAAAAGGTGGCTCCTGCTGCTTCTACCACAGGGAAGTAGCCTGTGAAAAAGGTCTCAAGGGTGGAGGAGAAGGATGCTTCCAGGCTCCATCAGGCCATTGAGAAGCAATAGCCAAGGTGCATCAGACCTCTTCTCGCTCAACGTCTGCACGCCCCCCATCTCCAGCATCACTCCTCAGTGAAGTGGATTTGGAGGAGCCTGGGCCTTCTTCCAGACCTGGGGTCCAAGCTTGGTCCCCTGATGTTTCCAGAAGAGGCACTTCTCCCATTCCTTCTGAAAGCTACAGTCAAGCTGAGGATCTTCATGGAGAAGCGGCACCTTGGCAGGAGCGTGGGTATAGTAAACAGGGGGTGGAACCCTCCTTTCCTTCTACTGCCCCTGCAGCCAGACCTACTGATCCTTCTGATTCAGATGTCCCTATTAATTTGCAGATCCTGATAGACAGGCAATCAGGAAGGGCATCTCAGAAGGCTTGCAGAGAGCTACCCATAATTCATCTACAACTTCTGATTCATCAGAAAGAAGATCCTGGGTTCATGAAGCTCTCTTGTCAGAACAAACCCCTTTGTCCAGGATACAGTTTCTGGGTTGGCTGAAGACTTCACTCCTGCTGCCTCAGTGGCTCCATCGTTGGTGGGTGTACCTGATCGGCCTGAATCCGATATGTCATCGGATGAAAGCCCTTCACAGGAGATTCCGGTGTTTACGGGTTGTTTTAATCACTCTTTGTTTAGTCCCTTGTTGTTCAAGGCTAGAAACACCACAAATTTGAAAAACGCAGATGATGAAGCAGCATCCACACTCCCTCCAGAGGAGTCAGATGTTCTGTTTGATGAGGCTGAAGTCAAGAAGGAAGTGGTCCCATCACCAAAGTGGTTCCTGAAGGTAATCAAGAAATAGCTTGAAGCCCCTGCCATGGGGCCCAATCCTTTGGCCTCTGATTGCAGGTTCTTTAACGTGGGGCCTAAACTTACCAAGACCCTTCAGGTCCCCACAGTTGATGCTCCGGTCGCTGCTTTGGCCTCCTCCTCATCTGCACTTCAGACCCAGAGGAAGTCCTCAAGGCAGAAGAAAAACGAGTGGAACAGTCACAACAGCGATCCCATTTGGCCGCTGCCTGGGCTGTCAAGGCTTCTACAGCGGCTTCTTTCATTACGAGAAGCTCGCTCAAGTAGCTGAAGCAGCTGCGGGATAGAATTCCCTCATCGGAGGTCTGTACCCACCAGGACACCAACAAGATAATGGTGGCTACTGAATTTACGGCACATGCACTCTGCCTAGCGCCATTTGCCACGAAGGCCTTTGCCTCCTTGGTGGCAGCCAGGCGTATGTGCTGGCTACGCAACTGGCAAGCTGATGGCAGAAGTAAATGGAAGTTGGTGTCTGCCCCGGTCCTAGGGGATAAGATCTTTGGTGAGGTCCTTGAGCCCCTTCTGATGGAGACCAAGGACAAAAGGAAAATTCTCGGCTCCTTATTTCAAATGTCCTCAGTTCAGAGAAGAGTTAACTTCCAGTTTCCACCGGCCGTCGAAACCTGCTTATCAATGCCCAGAACCTCCTCCTGACCTCTCAGGCAAGAGCAGGCAGCAGTTTTCTTCTAAATGGCCCTTTTGAGGAGGAGGAAGTCGCCCGTTCCGTCGCCAGCACTAGTGCACAGTCTATCCCCATTGGTGGTCGTTTAGCATGGTTTGCTGACCTATGAGAGGGTATTACTTCAGATGCCTGGGTTCTGTCCACCATTAGGTTGGGTCTTTCACTACTCCATTCCTCCAAGTCTACTCCATTCCTCCGAGGTTCTATATCTCCTGCCTAGTATCTAGAGATGCTGTGAGGCGGGGTCTGATGGAGTCGGCCATCCAGCTTTTGCTGGACCTCAAAGCCATTCAGGAAGTTCCCCTCGACCAACAGAGGATAGGATTCTATTCCAGAATTTTCATTATTCCCAAGGCCTTGGGGGCTGGGGGGTGGGGGGTGGAGGACAATTCTTCATCTGAAACAACTCAATAAATTTGTTGTGTACAGGCGTCATTTCAGATTTTTCTTCCATTTTGGAAAGCAATCGGCAGAAGCCTATTTACATATAAAGCGTTTGACAGAAGCCTATTTACATGTCCCTATTTGTTCCTCCCACAGGTGGTTTTCTTAGGTTTGTTATCAGGCGTGTCATTTCCAATACAGGGCTCTCCCCGTTGGCTTGTCTTTGCCCCTAGGTTTTTACCAGGATTCTGGCCCCCTTAGCAGCGCACCTTCATTCCTTTCCGGGGTGTTTACAATGTTATTTAGATGACATTTTAATCATGTCTTCTTCTTGTCAGAGGGCTCAGCAGGATCTGCAAGTCACAGTTCTGCAGGACCTGGGGTTTCCCATTAATAGGAAAAAGAGCCATTTCTCTCCTACTACTTGCCTCCTTCATTTGGGAGCAATCATTGTCACTAGGGTGTGTCACGTGTTTCTCTCCCAGGAGAGTCTGGTCGGCCTACAGGGGTTGATTAGGGGCATTCAGGGCAAGAGTTCTGTCCCTTTAGACCTTCTTTTTCAGCTTTTGGGAAAAATGATATCCTGTATTGATATTGTTCCTGGGGCCAGGCTACATGCCAGATCCTTACAGTGGTTTTTGCATCCTTTCCAGAGAGCAGGGTCCAGCCATTCCCCCAGGAAAGGAAAGTTGTCTAAACAAGTTTTTGCTTTCCTTCCACTGGTGGCTGCCCGGGGCCATGTCCAAAGGGCAGTCTTTCAAGCTTGAATCCTGCCTGGTCCTTACTACTGATGCTTGGCTGATTGGGGTGCCCATTTAGGTTCCCTCGGGGCTCAAGGATTGTGGTCACACCAGGAACAGGATCATAGCATCAATTGGTTAGAGTTTAGAGCCGTTCGTTTTGGCCTGAGAAAGTTTCTCTCCTAGGTGGTGGGATCTAATCTTCTGGTTATATCTGATAATGTGGCCACTAAAGCCCATATTAATCTACAAGGAGATACCAGGTCCCTTTCTCTTATGACAGAGGCCGAGTCCCTGGTCAGGTGGGCAGAACGACATCTTCAGTCAATTAGAGCCGAGTATATTTCTGGTTCTGATAATATACAGGCAGATTTGCTTAGCAAGACGACCACTGACCATACTGAATGGCAACTGCATCCTTCCCTATTTCAGCAAATCTCCCTGAGGTTTGGATTGCCAGTAGTGGATTTATTTGCCTCATCCCTCAATGCGCATCTGCCCAGGTATTATACTAGGTATTTCTCCCAAGGAGCTGAAGGCACTAACGCCTTACGTTGCAGCTGGCCTTCTGGATTGCTCTATACCTTTCCACCTTTGCCACTGATCCCAGCCGTGATTTGAAAGCTTTTGTTGGAGAGGGCCGAAATCATATCGGTGGTTCCTTTTTGGCCTTGCCGGCATTGGTTTGCTCATTTCAGTGATCCCTCCTTGGCAGATTCCTCAGGAGGATGTCTCTCTTCTCCAGGGGTCCCTGTCTCATCCGGAGCCCCAGTGGCTTCAACTGGCAGTTTGGCGATTGTGTGGGGCATCTTAAAAAACGCCAACTTTCCAACAAGGTTATCCAAACCATTCAGGCTTCCAGGCGCCCTTCTACAATTTGCATTTATGAAGCTACTTAGCAATCCTTCTCAACTTGGTGTGTTATGTCCAACATCTCTCCTCTGCAAGCTTCAGTGGCTGCAATCTTGGAATTTTTACAAAACTGGCCTGGACAAGGGTCTTTCCCCCAACACTCTCTGCCGACATGTGTCAGCCATCTTGTCGGTCTTGTCTTGTGGGAAGTTGGAATCTTTGGCTCAGCATCCTATGATTCATAGGTTCCTCAGAGGAGCGACCAAACTTTTCCCTCCTATGGTACATAGGTACCCACTTGGGATCTGACCAAGGTTCTGCAGTCCCTCACAAAACCTCCGTTTGAGCCGCTTCGACAATCCAGTCTTCATCTTCTTACTCTGAAAGTGACTTTCCTACCGGCAGCCACCTCAGCGAGGAGAGTTTCGGAGTTGGTGGCTCTCTCGGTTCGCCCTGACCCCTGCATCTTCCATCCTCATCGGGTGGTTTTAAGGTTGGACCCAGTCTTCATTCTGAAGGTCAACACCTTTTTCCACAGGGCTCAGGAGCTGGTGCTTCCAGATTTCTGTCCTCATCCGGTCCATGAGTTGGTAAAAGAAGCTTGGCAAACTCGGGATGTGTGCAGTTTTTAAAAATTTTCATTAATCATAATGCTGTTTTCCGCAGGACGGAGTCTGTGTTTGTTCATTCCAACCTTCCTCGTTGGAGGGTAAGGTTTCTCCATAGACTGGGAGTAGATGGATCAAGGCATTCATAGCTTGAGCCTATTCCAGCAGGTCCCTGCCAGTTCCCAGGGGCATTAGGGCCCATTCCACTCGTAGTGCATCTACGACAGTGGCATGGGCTACACAGGCTTCGGTGGAAGAGGTCTGGAGGGCTGCTACCTGGACTTCACCTTCGCCTTTCATCCATCACTATCACCTGGACTCCTTCACTTCAGCAGATGCGGCGTTTGGTAGACGGGTCCTCCAACGAGTCATTTTGGAACATGCCAGCCAGGATCAGTCTTAACCCTCCCGAGGACAACCCTGCTTTGGTATGTCCCATCCTGACCTGTCACAGCCTTACAAGGGAAAATGGGCATTGTTTACCTGAACACCACCTTTCCTTGTAGGCAAGACAGGTCAGCCCCACCCTAGGGGTAGGTTCCTTTCATGGGACCCGGGAGGGGGGGGTCCTGCTAATGTTCTTGTTTTTTCTTTTTCCTTTCTTAAGAGGCAATCCAGTCTGTTGCACTGACTTCGCAGAAACTGGGGAGGAGTCACCCAGAGTGGGCTGAGCTAGGCTAATAAGCCTTTCGCACAGACTCAGTCCTAAGCAGTTAAGGAAGAGTACCGCCCATCCTGACCTGTCTTGACTACAAGGAAAAGTGGTGTTCAGGTAAACAACGCCCATTCTGACAATGTGTGTGTTTCTATATCAACTCTTTAACAAAAAATCATTATCCACCAATTATTCCCCTTAAAAAGAAGACATACTGCCATCTTTTCTACTTCCCAAATGAGCATGAGAATATATCTGGGCTCTTCCATCACATTGCAGAGAGGATACACTTCATCAATTACCACAAAAACAAGGAAGGAAGGAAGGAAGGAAGNAGGAAGGAAGGAAGGAAGGAAGGAATAGACAGGTCATGACATTTAAATCCGTAACTATCATAATGAAATCTTTAAAAATGATTTAATTAAAATTTCTAAGGGCATTAGTCTATGTATTGAACTCTTTATTAAAAATAAAAATAAGCCTGAATCTAACTATTTTTCTCTTAAAGTTTTCCAGCTGATTTAATATTGCAAATATACTCATACCTCACTGAAATAAAGCCTAATTTAAGATTCTGTATATTTTATCCTCTTATGGTTTTTAATTTAAATATGTAACCACAATTTGCTGAGAAAACTGCCAGAAATAAAATACTTAACCTGGCCTTGCTACAGGATCTAAGCTTTAGTCCAAAAACCTCTATTTCAGACATACTAGAGATATAATTTGCAGTGATCCAAAATCTTTCCAACATGTTACGGATCCTGCCTATTAAGGAGTGTCCTCTGTAGTGGCACTCATCATCCCTCCATAAGATTAGATAGGTACCAACCCTTCTAACCTCTCAGAAGGCTCTGAAAACAAGGTTTTGCCACTGTGTCTGGGGTATCTGATGGAGGTATGAACCTACAAGATGATCCTACTGTTTATAATGCATGATTGAACATTCCCACAGATCATAGTTTATGGTTTTGGGGTTTGTTATTATTATTTTATTTGTTTGGGTTATTTATTGTATTTCTTTATTGTTTTCTTGTTACTTGTGTCAACCACACAGACTCACGAATGTGACATGGACAGCTATATAAACTGAATGAACAAAGGAATGTTGTGCCCAACATACGGAAGGTTTTTACATTAGCACCCATAAAAGATTATTTATCTCCATGTCCCTTGAAGGAAACTGAATCAATAGCACATGTCCTTCTTCATTGCCCCTTTTATTTAAATTGGCGTAAAGATTTAATTACACTCCTTTTAACAATCAGACCCAGCAAAACAGATGCTGATCTTATTCCTTCCCTTCTAGCAAACACTTCAGAGATGATTCTAAGAGAGTAGCTACATTTTGCTCAATCACCATTTCTATTCACAACATAAATTTAGTTTAATCTGTTTAAAATATCATGATCCCTCAGGGCAATCATTTAAAACTCTCTAGTTATGATTTTATAAGCTTGTGATACTTCTAAAACATATGTCTATTGTTCAAACTACAGCTATCCGTAAAATAATCTAATTTGAATGACAAATGTCATGAATAGTTTCAATAATTTAATAAATTAGATCTGTGTGTGTAAGATTTTTTTACTTTTGTAATACTCAATTCCTTTTTATTATAACTGTCTTAAAATTGAACTTAATTCTGCACACTGACCAAAATTAAAAGTTAACTTTTTTAAACAAATAAAAATATTTTATTCCTTTTATTTGTATTAAAATAGCCAGATATAATCTAACTCACCCTTCTCAATTAGAAAACCAATCCATACCAAAACAGAAAGAAAAAAGGTGAACAATGCTTGTACCATAATGCCTAATAATCAAGGAAAGAGGAGAAGATTAATAAAATATATTTAATGTATTTATTAAACTTGGCCATTGTGATGATGGGGGCAAGTATCAGGGCAAAAACTTAATAATGCAGCCAATAAATGGACATTTACTTCAATTTCGGATTTTTCAAATGCTGGCTTGCTGAATTTGCAGTTGAGTTAACCCCACTCACCAGTTTCTAAAATTTATCTATAATTATTATATTCAGCAACATGTTACACTTTTATCTTGAATTTTATTTTTTTTATATAGTTGACATAGTTTTGCATTTGACCTACTTAGCAGTACTTGAGTCAATGAACTCTGCAAATAGGAATGGTAACATAAGAGGCTCTTGACTTTTATCTCACATAACCAAGAACAAATGTGATAAGCGATTATTCATATAAATATCTCCCAGCGGTTTCTTACATAATAATGCAATCTATTATTTTAATGTTTCTCTCAATTTATGAGCCCTCAAATGATTTAAAATTTATTTACACATCTCAGAAATACTTTGAGCTCTGCAAACAGCAAAGCCATATTAAAATATATTTGTAAACCAATTTTCATAATTAAATTTGGTGAGTTCTATTTGTTCTCATTATTTATTTATTTACTTGGCTGACTGACACTGCCTTGATCCGATGCGATGTGCTGAAAAGAGTTAAAACATTGTGAAAAGAACTTGGAAAGAAACAGGAAACAAGAAATAAAATAAGCTCTCCCCCCCCAAAGTTCATAGAATGGGACTGTTGTCATTTGCTTTTGAAAGGCAGACTCAAACTTCCTATGAGACTTCCGCAATTCCAGAGTGACTACATAATAAGCATTATTTTATCGATGACAATCCACATCTATTAGACAAGAAACTTTGTCCTAATGTAATGCCAGGTAGTAACTGTATATTTAATTATTAACACTGCAATCTTATAATTTTACTATAACTTCCACTGAGATCAGGGGACTTTCTACCAGATCAGCGACAATATCAAATTGATGAAGATTATTATTTCTTTCTCTGCAGGGTACTTCTGTCAAATTAAATTAGATGGGTGGTTCCAAGGGAGGGGGCCTTCCCAGTGTGCCAGATAGCTTACGAAATCCTCCCCCAAAGGAGGGAATCAAAACCTGATGCCAACATTGTTATCTATCAGGTAAATATTTCTCTAAAATAAATGTTTAATTTAAAGTTATAACATGACCAGCAAGCTACTGGAACAGAACCTTTTATATATTTTACAAATTGTCTTTACTGTTTTATTAATGTGTACATGTAGATGAATACACACAAACACAAACACACACACACTGATACACACATGTAAGTCTCATCAATATTTGGGCAAATGTACAAAGAATTATTTTTTGTACCTGTTCTTCAGCCTTAAAACATGGGAACTCTTTCTGCCACAATATTTCCTGATAATTTGTTTTTAATGTTAACTGATGGTAATATATTTTTACTTCATCAATAATAATCTATTTATGTCCAAACACTAAACTTGCTCTAAAGTCTAGATATGAAGTAAGACATAAAATAACATAAATTTCATATCTGGCCTTACTGATAATTTGAGAAATGCTTTTTTGAAAATGTTAACATTGTTAAAATGTTGAAGATTAAGTTAATTTATAGTGATAAAATATGAAAGTTTCAGCCATTACAGACATACAATTTAAAGTGTATGTCAATTTACAAAAATGATTGCAATAAACACATTTGCAAATGCTGTCTGATTTAAGTACTTAACACTCAGTGGAAAGCAATGATTACTTTTGGCTGAATAAACTAGGCTGACCAGCTTAAATGTGTCACTGGTTAATATGAGAAAAGCTCCTTGGTATAGCAACTCTAAATGCATTTTTAAACTTCTCAATAATGCACTGATTATTTCTTTAGCTTCCCACTGCATAATAAAAATCTGAAAACTCAAATCAGCTAACTCAAGGGGGAGAAATGTCAGTAGAAAGGCACTGTGCTACTAACAACTACACACACACACACACACACACACACTGACGGGAAAAAAATTCCCTGGAATTTAAGAGAATCTAAAAGAGTCTCATAAACAAAGAGAACTAAGCAATGAAAAATATGATACAAATGCAATCACAGTACTGTTCTTTCAAATATTTACCCTGCTTCTAGTTGAAGAATAATTTGTTGCATTTAACCAGAGTCAGACTCTAAGGATTGCAGTAATCCACAGGGATTAATTAGCCTAGGAGTTTTTCAAATACAACTTTTAAAAGCACAGGATCAAAATGGAAGAAGAAAAAGAATATGCATATATTTTTACTGGTGATTGTTAAATAATCATTAAACATTAAATAGTATTATTGAATCATGGAGAGCATCACATAGATTAAAGCAAAATAAGCACCCCAAATCTATCCAACAAATTTGTGATGAGAACACTATGGCAAAGTGCAGTATTTTTCAGTGAATTTTACCTTCCCCAAGTTTTATACCACCATATATTTTGGGCATGCTACTGGCCATGTTAGCTGTTAAGTCTAGAAATGGTTCTTTCAAAACATTTAGAAGCACCAAGTTGGGCCTGCTACGGTAAATATCCTAAATATATATTCTAAACCCAGGTAAATGAGTAGATCTTACTTCAAAGTTACACTTCTATGCATTCAATAAA
This sequence comes from Ophiophagus hannah, assembly GCA_000516915.1. NCBI lineage: Eukaryota > Metazoa > Chordata > Lepidosauria > Squamata > Elapidae > Ophiophagus > Ophiophagus hannah. The sequence goes on from AZIM01001090.1 coordinate 196,698, forward strand.
TATATTTGACTTCCTATAAAAAAAAGTTGACAATTTCAGAGGAAAAGTTAAGAATAGGAGGACAAAATTTCACTGAATATTTTACATCCAAGCTTGGCCTTCATATCATCCAAAGAGTTATTATGGGATGCAGTTTTGTGGGAAACTGAGTGAGCATGGATGGAGTCAGCATCTTTCTTTCTCTGACTTTGCCATAATGATTCCTATAGGAGTTTGAAAAAGATTTATGTTCTACTTCTATAAATTACTGCTACCATGCCTACTCAGTGTAAGGAAGTCTTCCAATATTTATATGTCAAAAAAAGTATAGCAAATCCTAAGTTTTAATTTATCCATGCAACCTGGAACTCCAATTTTAATACTCAGACATATTCTGTCACTTCACTATTTTCCTATTATAGTAAACGCAATTTAATAAATTAAGAAGGAGTTATCCAATGCAGCCTAATGTTCATTTTATAGCAAACAGGATTTTTAGCATCCCAAAATATATTTAAATATGAAAAAATACTTTATCAATAACATGAATATCAATTATGAAGGGAAGCAGTGAATGTTTTAAATCTACTATTTTGAGACCTAATATAATAATATCAGAGTTTTAAAACCCTTGATGTAATTAAATTTACTATGTGAGTTATGTACTCAAAAAATACAGCTGTTTGTACAAAGTGCAATTCAGTGCCTAGAAAATAGCCAAGAATAAGCCAACAATGAAAGTGAAATTAATTACACACATCTCTCCTACTCAGTGATTCTGGAATAGAAGATGCCAATCAGGTGAAACAGGTCTGCAGACTTAAACCTTTCCTTGTGGATCACTAGTGCAGGCATACTCCAGCAACAAAAATCTCACCTAGTTTGCTACTTGAATATAATGAATAATATCCTCAATCCAGATGGACTCTTCCATGGACTTGGAGCTCTATTATTCCCCTCACATAAGGCAAACTGAACACTAAACAAGATGCAGTTTAGGTATCCGTAGTCAAACCTTAATCCTAATAGAACTACCCAACTAACTGCTCAATCGTTTCAACAGCTTTAAGTACAATTACCAGCAGTCCTCCTTTAGCCTCATTAAGCAACCATCCGCAGGAACGATGGTGCTGAAGAAGTAAATTTATGATCAATCCTTGCATTTACAACCTTCATGAGTCTGTAAAGCAAAGGAAATCTGAAGTAAGATCATAAGCAAAGGGATGGTTTCACTTAGTGACCGCTTATCATTTAAGCTGCCAGTCCCAACTGGCTAAACGAGGACCACTTATATATATCCTTGAATCAATCCATGGCCAAAAACCATTTCACCACATTAAACAGCTGGTGGAATTCTGTTCTTGCTTTTAGATCTTTCTGTTTTTTTTAAAAAAACATAACCAACACTAAAGAACCTTTAGTATGTACAGGTCATCCTCCACTTACAACAGTTCATTTAGTGACCGTTTGAAGTTACAGCATCACTGAAAAAAGTGACCATTTTTCATGCTTATGTCCATTGCAGCATTGCTGTGGTCACGTGATCAAAATTCAGACAACTGGCAACTGACTCATATTTATGATGGTTGCAGTGTGCCGGGATCAAAGATCAACAGTTGCGACCGTCCGACAAACAAAGTCAATGGATAAATCGGATTCACTTAAGAACTGCATTACTAACTTATCAACTGCAGTGATTTACTTAAAAACTGCAGCAAGAAAGGTCATCAAATGGGGCAAGACTCACTTAACAAAATGTCTTACTTAGCAGCATAAATTTTGGGCTCAATCGTGGTCGTAAGTCGAGGACTACCTGTATAAAGTTTTACAAGGAAGAAAACAAAATGAAGACTTGTGAATTAAAATGCAGCTACCTACAGATACTTACATGGGGATGGCTCATGTATCCCTTCTTCAGAGCTGTCCTCAGGACCCTCTTCACCTATTCCAGAGGTAACCGAATCTTCTTGAGCAGAAGCAGAACTTGGTGTACTCGGTGCACTGACAGATCCAGAATCACCGTCTTCGCTATTGGAACCGTATCTATCATGTTGAACTACCGATCCGCCTTCACTGCAGCTTCGGCGCTCTTTCCTGTGGACTCGGGAATGAAGCACCATTTGGTGATATGTGCGGAAGATCTTGCCACACTCAAAGCACTCGGTGGACTTGTTCTGTGATGCCCTTCTGCTTTGACGTGAGGATGGTCTGTATTCTAAGTCATCTGGACCAAGGATGCAGTTGTCCCCTGCTTGTGCATTATTGCTTTTCTCTGAACGGCCACCTGTGCAGTTTTTCTTCTTTGGATTACTGGAAGAGTTGGATGCATCTTGCTCATGCTTGCGTTTCTCTTGACTAACAAGGATATATTCCCTTTTGTCCCTGTCATATGTGACATCAGCATCTGCCAGAACTTCATCCCATCCTAAATACTTAACGTATTCAGAAGGCTCTGCAACTTTCCCTTTGGTAGCCAAGTGCCAAGCTTGGTAACTGTTGACTGGATCCAGCTCAGCTACTCTTCTACCTGACTGGCCCCTTGAAACACCTTCTATCCATACAGACGGCCTCAAGTTCAGATATTGGAAGAAAAACTGTTTTGCTATAGATGAATCCAAATCTCCATCTATTAGTCTCTCTTCTCTGGGATCACTGCAAATTCCTTGAGACTTACAATGTACAGAATTATGTGCTTTTAGGCTCTCCATATTTGTAAACAGGTTTCCACACTTGGTACAAACTTCATAAAGGGATAATCCAGTCACAATAGTCTCTTCTTGAATGACATTGTTGATAGTGGCAATGGGCTCTAAATCACTTTTTGGCTTGTTTTTACTCCCAGCTTTTGGGCCATGAGATTTCATGTGGTTTTTAAGGAACCAGGGCTCTTTAAATTTCCGGCCACAAATGTGGCATCCATGGTCAAATGACCCTCGATGCTTCTTCATGTGAGCTTTGAGGAACCATGTTTGACTAAAGGCTTGTCCACAGACTTCACAAGGAAATTCTCCAGCACTGGACTCAGGCTTGCAGTTCTCGGGGTAGGCTTCCCCATTTGGAATTTGAGTGGTAATATGATCTCTCTCTATGTGGTTTAAAAGGGTCTCCTGTCTTAGGGTCATGTAATTACACAGCCTACATTTGAAAGGCTTATGGACTTGGTGTATGTGTTGCTCCAACTCTTTCTTCCCTTCAAATTTGCTTTTACAGAAGTTGCACTGAACAGTACATAGTTTAACATCATCGGCCAATGCCTCTTTTCTGCTGCTTCTGAGCAAGATCTTGCTATCCTCTGTGGGAACTGTTCCATTCAATATTTTGTTGCAAGCAGAGGTGCTTTTAGTAGGGCTGGTGCAACCATCAAAGCCTTCGAAGACCCTCGTCTCATTAAGCTGTGCCTCTCCCACCGTCTCCACGTCACTCCTCTGGCTTATGGTGCCTGTTCGGTGACCCCGAATATGGATCTTTAAGTTGCCCTTTTGGGAAGCTCTGTGATCACAGTAAGGGCACTTATAGGGCTTCTCCCCAGTGTGCTTCCTCATGTGTTGCGACAGTGAGCTCTGGAAGGGAAAACTCTTGCCACATATGCAGCAGCTGTGCAACACAGATTTGTCTGCATCCACATCATTCTTATTCATCCTGTGAGGACTGGAGGCTCTTCGTAATTCCATGTTTGCACCTACACTACAATCCATCTGTATTCCAACAACATCAGTCAACAGGTAAATGCCCTGCCCAGGAGTGGAAAATTATGTTGAAATTTCTATTGGGATGGGGATTTCTCACCAAGCTTCTATCTCTTCATTCCTATATTCAAACTGCTTCTCAGCTTGAGAGCATTCCGGATATAAGCATTCATTGATGTTTCTGAGTTAAATGGCAAACAAAACCTGCAACCAAAACAAAAGCACAACACCTCATTACTAAATGCAAAAGTATTTCATTTGAAGCACATTCACAACATTCTTCTTGGTGACAGGCCTCTGTTAAGGTTTTCTTTTCATCTAAATCGAACTCTTGTATTAAATTTACCTTGGATGATATTATAATTCAGAAAACCCAGTAGGATATTTCATAAGCTCAGTAAGATAACATAAACAAACCTACGAAATAGTAGTTTCAGTTACTGGGATACAGAGTATGCATGTAATTGGTATGTACTAAAAATAAGAACATCAATCTCACAAACAGTTAAATTTGTCTTTCCAAACCAAAAAATAGTGTGCATGTAGTTTCAACTTAATAAGCCCTTTCTTGAAGTAACTGTAATATTTTAAGTCTGTGGTTTTATACACATGTATAATTTCATGAAAAACAGCCAAAATTTTGTCTGTCTAGAGATAAAGGATTTCTGTAGGACCCAGTAGACTATCCTTGTTAAAATTGTTTTCTGAAACATGCAGACATACAGAAAAGGATGCATCTTATTTTAGTTAAATAAAATTCCTATAAACAAGCCCATTAAATGAACACTACTATTTTTTCTTAGTTGATTGCTAATATCCTTGTTAATATAAATAAAGTATAGGAATGTGTTCACAATTTTGCTACATTAAAAGCTGTAGAAAAACTCATTTTTACATGTTAGAGGAGGAACATCTTTATATTTTCTGTAGTACCTATTCAAAATTAGATGCTGTTCTTTCTGCCCTGTAAATAAATGGTTGATGCATGCATATATAACCTCTTTTATATACTGAAGAAATCTTTCTACTTGTTTATTACAAGTGCTTCATGTTTAAAGGAAAACACCTTTTTTTAATCTACCTTGCTTTTTAGGAAAAAAATAATCTTGTCTCTCTGTTGGTGAAGATGCATCTTATTTGCAGAGCATGGATCCAATCGTAATATTTGTATACCTAATACTTCAAAAGGAGGATTCACATTTCTGCTTCGCGGTATCTGTATTTCTGCCCCACCTAATTTTAATTCTCCTCCCAGAAAGCATGTGCACAAGATGGATTTTATTTAAAACATCTCCCCAAAGCGATTATTCCTGAAGTATATTAACCAATTTATATGAACAGCATGGTAGATTTAAAACATTTTAAGACTAGGAATAGAGGGATCCAGTTCTGTGAATCAGTAATGGAAATGTGTTCTGGTCTGTGGCCATAATTCAAATCAAACCTTTTATTAGAGCCTTCAGGTCAGAAAACATGTAATTATTATTTTAAAAACATATAAAATACAATAGAAGTATACAAAATACATTATTATAGCAACTGTAATACAGTTAGCAGTGGCAATCACAAAAATTCTTGCTACACTTCAACTGTATGTAGGAAGGATAAAACAAACTGTAGCAAAATAAAATCCAGCAACTTGGAAAGATGTCAGAATCCTGGTGAGATAGAAGCATGAGCAGCTAGACATTGTGCTGCCCACCAGGATGGTTCTTTAAAATGGGATAGATATGTATCTTCCTTGATTCCCGGTACAGAGCAACAAAGGACCATATGGCTTGTTCCACAGGGACATCTCCGCCATGTACATTAGCACTGTTGAAAAAGGATGTTTTTATATCACTCACCAAGAATTGCAGAGGGTAACCAAGAGAATTGCAGAATTAGAATTAAAGAGAGATAAGGGAATATAGCCATTTGAGAAGAATTCATAATCTGTAAAGTTGGATACTAGGCTTAAACTGGTTGGAAACTCAGTATCCCAGTTTCATTGCTGAAGATGACTCCTGGCATTTTCAAACCCTAATGGACAGAGGCTTTCCAAAGGAAGAATAAGGACAAGTTTGGAGTTAGCTTTTGTTAACCAGGTTGATTTAAAAAGATATCTGAGAACTAACAGAACCAGACCCATGGGGGGGGGGAATTGATTTCACTCAGAAATGAGGACTATTGCTTCTCAGCCATTGGGCTAACATCAAGTGTAAGGTGGCCCTAATAATAAGTATTTCATTTGATTTGGCAACAGAGAATGCTATTTGCAACTATACTTGACTAAATTGATAAAATAATGTACTCTCTTGTTGATATTAGTGTGCTATCGTGGTATTTTGCCCTTCACAGCTCAATTCCATGCCATTAAAGAGCCATGAGCAAAGAATTATCTATATCTATTATCACTGTGACTAATCCTATCTTACCTCTTTATAACCAGCTCATAATGCATACCAATGGTTTGTGTAAATACAGAAATTCTCAAGCAACACTACTGTTCATTAACCAAAGAAGTTGTATGCAGAATTAATTGCTAAGCTAGGGATATATAGCATACATAAGTTATTGAATTCCAATTCTCTTAAGATCTAGCTGGAATAGAAAAGATGAAAAGATGAACCAAGCTGGTTGAGAATTTTGGCAGTTATCTCCACACTTCAACGTCACCAGGTTAGAGGCAACAGTTATAAAACTAAATCATACTTCTATTTTAGACAAGTAATTATTTAATCTATTCCACTTCATGTGCTTCAAAGTAATGTTATATATAAAATCCCTTAAGAAAATAAGCTTTCACTTCTTTAACAGCAGTTTATCTTATAATTAAAACTTTTCAGATAAGAAATAATTGAAAGAGGTTTGTACAAGGAAACATGTTTTTTTTTAAATATTCAATTCCTATCCTTCAAGGATAACACAATTGTTTTGTAACAGCAGAGCATTTGGGAGACATTAGGGTAGCAAGATGAACCGGGGAGGGGAAAACAGCCTGTCTTTAAATAGTAAGGAGATCCTTGACTTTTACAGGAAATCCCAGCAGGGGAAAGTTAGCAGGATTTTGTCTTGATTTTATTCCCTCAAGAGCCATAGAAGATGATAAATTTTTGCCAAGCCTTTTTTTTTAAAAATTACAGGTGAAAAAGGCACTTGCACAATAATGTTCTGCACCATTTCAGGATCAGCTCCAGAACGGCCTGATCTCAGAATCCAGTGTGAGCTGAGTCAATTGATTTCCGACTCTGCATTTTCATTTGAATTGATGCAGTTTTGCAAATCTTATAGGTGGCCTATTTTTCAAGGGCTGGGAACTTTGGCCTCATCTTGTCTCCAGGATCCTAGTCTCCAGAAATGCTAAAGCGGCAGTTTGTTTTATTCTGGGCAAAGAGATGTCTGCTACGTTTTTTTGTGTTCTGGAAGGCATTATTTTCAGATATGCAACTGTTAACACTGCAGATTTACTCTGAGATTCTTTGCCCACACCATTTGCTTTCTCTCCCTCCTTCTCCTGAGTTAATGATGGTATTAAAAACGGCTCCAAAATTCCTGAGAAAATAATTAGGCACTTCTGAAACAGCACTACCAATAATAATCTTCATGGAGAGACACACCTATAAGGATATATTAAGCAAATACAGATCTCGCCAGTGAGAAATAGAGAAGATTCACAGGACAGAAAACAAGGGAAAGCATGGAACAAAAAAACGTGAACCTTTCTTTAAAAGGAATTTTACTAAAAGGTTCATTCTTGCATGGTTTTACAAGATATATAGAGAAACATAGCCCTGTCACCCACTCAGTACATATTTTGTGCTTTAGTATACTGGTCATGTTTGTCTTCACAGAGACAAAGAAATGTATTCTATGGGTTACACTGTAGCACTATAAGGCATGAATTAAAATACATCATTAACATCCTGATCCAGCTTATCTTACTACCAAAACAAAGAAACTATTATTTGAGCAAATGGGAGGGGGAAGGAGCAAGTCCATCACAATAATGAAGAGCTCCTTGCCCTAAAAACTGTTCTGTTACAAGATCAACAATTATAAGCTTATATTCTACAGATTTGGATCCCAACTGGCTGCATGAAGTGATGCATTCTCTAATGGGAGAGTAAGTACCATTGATGACTAGGCCTTGGGGCTTCTGCTGTTCTCAGACCAATCAATAATCCATTATGTCCAAACTACATTTCCACTTCAATATAAAAAAATAAAAGGGCACCCAGTCTTAGCAGTTAACCCATGGACTATAAAACAACAGTAATAAATAATAACAACCACCACATAAGACACATGAAATCTCAAGACTGAAATAATTATTTACGTGTATATTGAAAAGCTATTCACACTACCATTTTTACCATATTCCTTCTTCTCTAGAACCTTTTGTATATATATACTTCACACACACAAACACACACAGAGACACAGACACAGACACACATAGACACTGCACACAAATATGCACTCATAACTCTCCGATTAGATGAAATGCTACGTTCATAATTAACCTCTTCAGAACAAAGGAAAAACACATCCCATCTTCAATAGGTAAAATATAATTCTTTGAAGTGCATTGTTTTTCTGAGCAAGAAAAAAGCTTAATTTATTTTCCTGTATCATGATTTTTATTACTATAACTAAGGGTCTCAAAGGATGGGAATGGCCTGGGCCTTTTTGGATTTACAAAACAGCCTGAGAAGGTTAAGAACAGAACATATGGAAATTTTATTAGGGATATTTTAATATATCATATATCTTAGAATGATGGTGAGATTGCTTGATATACTGACACTAAATCTGGCTGGAATACACATTTGGCTATATTTAGGAGAGACTCCTGGAAATTTATGGACTAAATCTGGATACAACCCACTATAAATCTGGGATAAGATAATGCTGAGCTTCAGCAGCTACAGGTAGCTTTAATAAAGTTTGAGGTATATTATATTATTCACTCCAACCAACTTAATTGAAATAGTTCTAAGTAGATAAAAAATAAGTTATCAGCATATCCTAAATACATTACAATACAAATACTTGTTACAGATGTTATTCCTCATGTTCAGCAATTAATAACCCCATAGAAACAATACTCATCATTATCATTCATAACAAAGAAGATATTGTCTTAGAATTTTGCAAGGTATAACCATGTCACATCATGATGGCACTAGATTTTAAAGACCATTTTAAAGTAATTATAATATCTAACAGTAATGCACTCCACAAAATACCACTATAAAAATCTGTTACCTCCCAATTGTATTTGCTATAAAATCTTAATAATCAACTGTAAAATTATAGAGAGAAGCCTTCCTTAAATATTACAAGGCTTAGATAATTAAAAATTAATGCAATCTCTTTTAATTAATCATACTAACTATTGACTATTAATACGTTTAGTGTCTTTGTTTGGCATCCTATCAGCAAGTGCATAATTCTGCTGAGACTTCCCGACCAATTTCAACATCCACATCTACAGCAAAAAAAAAAAAAATCAGGATTCAACATAATGAATTTACTTCACTTGGGGTATTTGATTCTTTGTTGATAATTCCCTGAGCAGGGTGTTGGACTAGAAGACCTTCAAGGTCCCTTCCATTCTGCTCTGCTCTACTCCCAAATACAGGTTTGAATTTCTAGAGAAAGGGCGTTGGTACTTACCTGAGACGCCCGTTCTCTTTGAGCTGTGAAGAGCATCCAGAAGTGGGA
>AZIM01001090.1:224027-236560 GCA_000516915.1 Ophiophagus hannah
GAATAGATGGGGCGGGGCCAGTCAGAAGTGGTATTCCGAACTACTCAAAATTTCCGCTACCGGTTCTCAGAACTACTCAAAATTTCTGCTACCGGTTCTCCAAACTACTTAAAATTTAGACTACTGGTTCTCCAGAACTGGTCAAAACCTGCTGAATACCACGTCTAGCTTGGAGACACAGCAGTTATTTTCATGGGCCTTTTTATCATTTCTCAGGTATTATCTGAAAATACATTAAATGTTTCTGTATACATAAACTTTAAGGAGAATGTATAATTTAGCAAAAACAAACCAAAATAATTTACCAGAATACTCATCAAATGAAAGAATGAATGCACATGAGCACATACTCACACATACACACATTTGCAGAAAGAAAAATCCCAACTGAATTTTCTAATATCCAGAGGTGTCTGTAGAATCTGAAAATTTCATCAGAATTATGAAATGTTTGTCACAAAATCACAATGCACACTCCACCCCTTCCATACTTGCATGCAATGTCATGATATGTTTCATCATTTCCCACCCACTTATAAGAGCAAAATGCATAGAAACACTTATACAAGTGCCTATGCAGGTAGATAGCTTTTGTTTTCAAAAACCTTACAATAGATAAATGTTTTGTGACTATACTAAGGAATTACACTGAAATCTCAAAATTATCAGACTTCAATCCATCAGATGGATTCTGCAAGCAGCACGTTAGGCAGCAATTTATATCATTTGCACTATGATGTCATCACACAAATGACATAAATAAAACACTGATTTTATTTACATGTTTACTTAAATTCTGTATGTGGCTGCCGATCTCATGACAGTGACTGTGAGCTGTGTTCTGGGTTTAAAACAATAGCTACAACTAATAGTTCATGACACCCAAGGTAAACAAATGCATCCTTATTAAGAAGAACCCATCAGCAACACAACTTACCTACCTCCTGGCCCAAATGCCTGGGGAAACAGCCAAGTCTCTGGAGCCTTGCAAAATTAAAGTTTCACCATAATAACAGGCTGGCCTTTTGATGCATTTTCCTTACTTACCAAAGCTGTACAAAAAAACTAACTACAGGCAGAATCGTTCGGAAAGCCCATGTTCAATAGCAGTTGGGATAGCGGTACATAATCTTTTCTCCTATGAGCTGTTCAGAGCATCCAGTAGTGGGAGGTGCTCAGTCTCTTCCTAGACAGGCTGGGCTTAATTATTAGGACGTTCCTCCTCCTCCTCAGGACTCCACCCTAGCATCCCAGTTTTAGCTCAGCCTTTGTAGCAGGCAGTGGTACTTGGTCGGAACAGAGCAAAAACGAGTAATTATACAGTTTTTCCTACAGTCAGGTTTGAATTCTCTATTCCTTCTTAAGCCTCCTCTCGCCCCCGATGGATTAACTTACCATCTTACCGTTGGGGCTCGCTGAGAGTGAGCACAGTAGCACTCTATCTCCGATCTCCTCGCAATCGCTAACAGCGCCTCTCTTGCGATCGCCTGCCTGCCATTCCGATCTTGTCACAGACGGCAGCACAGGCAGTTTATTTCTCCGCAGTTTGGCACGATCGCAGCCTTTCCTGATTTCCCTTTCTGGGGATTGTTACTCGAGCGTTTCTCAGCTCTTGGGGCTTAGCGAGGTGCCCAGCGCCATTCTGAGACTGCGTGGCACTTTTCCCAGGGTAGATTCCAATTGGTGACCAAGGAATTTCACCCCATAGGTTTCCCTTGCTGGGGACCGGGGAGAAGGACACTTCGGCCCTCCGTACCCTTAGGTTTCCCTTCCTGGGGACCTGGGTAAGACCCTTGCAACTTGAGAGATTTAATTTGCAGTTGGCAAGGCCTCACAAGAACCTATTCAGAGTCACCACATAGCAGGACCTGGGCCAAGCTGCTGAGTAATCTATTTCCCTCAGTCTCTGATTGCTTCTCATATTAGCCCATTCTCAAATACAAAAATAATAATAATAATAAAATAATAAATAAAATAAATAATAAAATAAAATAANTAAAATAAAATAATCAATAGGAAATAGAGAAAAGAGGGACATTAGAATAAGGTTAACCTGCCATCCCCAGGAGTAGGCCCTTAGATGTGCCAACCAACTCCTCCTTGGTTGCCTCATACAACAGACAACCACTCTACAAGGATGGCTAGCGGTTATAGCCCCAGGTCTACTGCAACTAAGGCCCGGGATAAATCCACGGAGCCTAATAGGCCATCACGGGCAGCAGAAAAAGATGCCCATAGACGTCACCAGGCCCTCAAGAAACAGGTACGCAAACGTGCCAAAATCTCTGAACAGGCTGCCACACCACAGCCTTTAACTTTTATTCAGGCCCCAAGCCCTCCACCTCCCGCCCTCGATCTATCCACTCAGTCCAGACGGACGGTTGCCAGAGCTATTACTCAAGAAGCCCCAGCAGCTGGTCTGACTCCTCGTAGACCTCCAGAGGTGACATTTACTCCCACAGCTGCCGGTCTACATCAGGAAGATGACTTTCTTGAGGAAATTCCAGCCAAGATGAGATCCTGGATGGAACTGGCAATACAAAAAGGGATCGTGGTGGGCGTGCAGCAATCCATGCGGGCCAACCAAAATTCTACAGCTCCAGACTGCATGTCCTTGATGGAAAGATCTTTGAGTGTCATCGAACAACACTTCCATCAGGTACCTCCTCAAGGGGACATCTCTACCCCTTGCTTTCTGCCACCACAGGGCCTACAAGACCTAGGGGATCAAGGAGATTGGATGGAACAGGAAGCTGGCTCCCTTCATAACTTGGAACAGGGCCTATCAGAGGCGGACCCGTTGGAGAGGGGAATGTCCGATGATGAAGGCATCACCCCTGACCAACCAGTTTTTACAGGGCTTTTCCACCCACCATTATTTAAATCCCTGTTATTTAAATCTAAAAACACTGCTCGCCTTGATAGTACCTCTCTCACATCACAACCTACAGGGTCTCAGGAAGAGCCGGGAGATTTAATTTTCTCTCAACTGGCCAACGAAGCAGATGTGATCCCAGTTCCCCATATGTTTTCTGACCTGGTCAATAAGCAGTGGGCTCTGTCAACGTCATATCCTGCCCCTACTGTATACAACAAAAAGTTTTATAATTTGGCCCCNCTCCTCCGCCATCCCAGGGGAGGCAGAGGAGGTTCTTAAGCCTGAAGATAAGAGAGCTGAACTGGCCCTCCGAAGGGCACATGTTTCAGACGCATGGGCCATTAGAGTGGCTACAGCCGCTTCCTTCTTTACAAGGTCCTCTCTTAGTTGGCTCCGACATCTAAGGGAGATAATTCCATCCTCCAACGTCTGAGCGCACCAGGACGTGGCTAAAATAATTGCGGCTGCAGAATTTTNCAGAATTTTCTGCAGACGCAACTTTCAATGCAGTGAAGTTCTCCTCACGAGCCATAGCCTCTCAAGTTTCAGCTAGGAGGCTATTATGGCTCAGGCATTGGCAGGCAGACACAAAGCATATGTGGAAGCTTGCCTCTGCTCCCATATCCGGGGAGAAATTATTTGGCAAGGCTCTGGATCCTCTTCTTATCGAGACTAAGACCAAGAAGAGAATACGCCCTTCTCTTTTTCGGAGATCGGAATCTAGAGCCCCCCCAGCCATTTCGTAAAGGCTCCTTTCGTCCCTCTTACCAGGGACCCTACTACTCAAGACAGAGGACATATCCACAAAATCAGGGGCAACAGTCGGACAACCCGACTTTGCATTCAAGTACAGACGGGGTGGCCAGACTAGGAGACAGTTCCGAAGAACAAGTAATAGGGCTTTCCATCGCCCCAAATAGGAACTGCGTGGGAGCACCCACTGGGGGCCGCTTAAGATTATTTGCCGACCAATGGGACTCCTCTACTTCCAATGCCTGGGTCAGGGACACCATTAGATTTGGCCTGGCCCTGGAATTCCAATCCACTCCCCTGAACTTTTTTATGAGAAGCCCACTTTCCAAGGACCCCGGGAAGAGAGCTCTTATGAGAACAGCTATCTCTCACCTGCTGGAAATTCGGGCTATACAACCTGTTCCAGCAGACCAACAAGGTCAGGGTTTTTACTCTCACCTCTTTGTGGTTCCTAAAAGTTTGGGGGGTTGGAGGGCAATTCTGGACCTAAAACGACTCAACAAGTCACTGGTCTACCGCAAGTTCAAGATGACAACCTTACAATCGATTCTGCTCGGCATCAGGCAGGGCGACGTACTTACGTCCATTGACCTTACTGAAGCATACTTGCACATTCCAATTCGGCCTTCACATAGCAAATTTCTCTGATTTTGCTACAATGATTCACATTAAGAGTACGTCGCCCTCCCTTTCGGCCTGGCTTCCGCCCCCAGAACCTTTACCAAGGTCTTGGAGGCCTTAGCCACTTCCCTTAGGAACAAACCTATCCGTTTACAGTGCTACCTAGATGACATCTTAATTCTATTATCATCCATCCGTCAGTCAAAGGCGGATACTCAGACTACCATCTTCACTCTCCAACAGCATGGATTTTCGATAAACTGGGAAAGAGCCATTTAGCCCCTACAACCAGATTAATACATCTGGGAGCGATCCTTGACGCCACAGAAGGGAAAATTTTTCTTTCACCCGATAGGCAGGAAAGTATTAGGAAATTGTCCCGGGAGATCAGAACCCTTAAAAGGGTACCCTTGGCCTTACTATTGCAATTACTGGGAAAAATGATCTCCTATATTTCCATTGTTCCTTGGGCTCGCCTACATACCAGGACTCTGCAAAGGTTCCTGTTACCGTACCAACAATCCGGGAGAGACAGTTCCATGACTCGAGTCACAGTACCAAACATCGTACTAAGATCCCTTCTTTGGTGGACCATTCCCACAATCAACCGTGGTTGCCGGTTCAGAGATCCTCACAGAGAAACCATCACAACAGACGGCAGCCTGTTCAGATGGGGATCACACTATCTCTCTCACACGGCGCAGGGCCGCTGGACCACTTCAGAACAGGCATGCAACATCAACTGGTTGGAGCTGAGAGCCGTCCATCTAGCCCTCCGCAGTTTTGTATCAATACTGCGTTCCAGACATGTACTGGTGCTGACGGACAACATCACCGTAAAGGCTCACATAAACAAACAGGGGGGCACACATTCCAGAATCCTAATGAGAGAGGCGGAGAAGTTGTTCCTGTGGGCCGAGAACAATTTACTTTCCCTCAAAGCCGAACACATCTGGGCATCTCAAATGTCCAAGCGGACTGGCTCAGCAGGGCCAGTCTCGACCAGTCAGAATGGCGCCTACAGTCATCGATTTTTCAAACAGCAGTACTGAGATTTGGCCTTCCGGTAATAGATCTCTTTGCCTCTCCCCTCAACACCCAACTACTGTTTCACCTCTAGGTACCCGTCACAAGGGGCAGAGAACATCAATGCTCTTCGTTGCCCTTGGCCCCCTGGGCTCCTATACGCATTTCCCCCCCTGCCAGTGATACCCAGGTTGATTCAAAAGATCTTGGAGAGGGCGGAAATTTTAGTGGTGGCTCCCTATTGGCCCAGACGGACATGGTTCATGGACCTGAGGGACCTGTCAATCGAGGACCCTTGGAGGATACCGCCATCAACAATCTCACTTTCTCAGGGTCCAATTCTCCATCCGGACCCTCAATGGCTAAGTTTAGCCATTTGGAAATTGAGTGGATACGTCTGAGAGCTGAAAACATCTCAACTAGAGTCATTGACACCATCCAGGTGGCTAGACAACCCTCTACAACTCGAATTTATAATGCCTCTTGGTCCATTTTTTGTCGCTGGTGTACACGGTCACGAGTTGATCCCACCTCTCCATCGGTGGCTCAATTGTTAGACTTTTTGCAGGAGGGCCTGGACAAGGGACTATCCCCAAACACCTTACGCAGACAAGTAGCGGCCCTGGCTTCGGTGATTTCTTGAGGTGACCTTTGTTCCATTTCACACCATCCTCGAATTCATAGTTTCCTTAGGGGCGCCACCAATCTGCGCCCTCCGGTAGTGCATCGGTTCCCAACTTGGGACCTGAACAAGGTGCTGAATGCACTTACCAAGGATCCTTTCGAACCCCTGAGATCTATCAACCTCCAACTTCTTACATACAAAGTCACCTTTTTAATTGCAATCACATCGGCCAGGAGAATCTCCGAATTGGCAATCTTATCCGTGAGAAAGGACCTCTGCATATTCCACAAGGACAGAGTTGTCCTCAGGCCTGACCCAACATTAACTCAACCTTCCACAGAGCCCAGGAATTAGTGCTTCCTAATTTCTGTTCAGCTCCTTCTCATCGACTGGAAATTCAGTGGCATCGTCTTGATGTTCGACGAGCATTACGCATCTACTTAGAACGCACGATGCCTTTTCAGAAGACAGAGGCTCTCTTCGTTTCCTTTCTTCCTAAGACTCAGGGTCGCAAGGTCTCCTCTGCAACAATTGGAAGGTGGCTGCGGGCCTCAATAGCCAAAGCTTATGAAATTCAATCCATTCCAGTGCCTGAGGGCATCACAGCCCATTCCACAAGGAGTGCGGCAACATCAGGAGCCTGGGCTACTCAGGCCCCAATAGAGGAAATTCGTAGAGCAGCTACTTGGGCCTCCCCATCGCCCTTTATCAGAAACTACAAAATTGATGTTTTTGCCTCTGCGGAGGCCTCATTTGGCAGAAGGGTATTGCAGCAGGTTCATAGGGATCGAGAGTAGACTTACTACCAGGCGGAGTCCCTCCCTGTAGACAGTTCCAGCTTTGGTATGTCCCACNCACCCAAGATCCGTCTGGTGGGGCACTGTTCCGACAAACTGCTTCTTTAGCTAGATTGAAGTATAGACGATTTCACCACTGCGACTTCGCAAAAACTGGGATGCTAGGGTGGAGTCCTGAGGAGGAGGAGGAGCGTCCTAATAATTAAGCCCAGCCTGTCTAGGAAGAGACTGAGCACCTGCCACTACTGGATGCTCTTCACAGCTCAAAGAGAACGGGCATCTCAGGTAAGTACCAACGCCCTTTTTTTCCCTAATTAGCATTAAACCTGGAAGATCCATGCAATTTTCTGATTCCCTGTTACAGTCAGCAGTTGGGATGGAGTGACATGCCATATAACCAAATACCACTTCTTCTAATCAGATCACACACTGACTACCAAGGGGAAAGCAAGCCCTGTTTGAGGATTCCTGGAGAAGAGTTAATGTTTGGCTTTTTCCCTGGGAAAAAGAGGTGTTATCTATGGCACCCAGTGGCTTTTTATTTTCAGTGATTTGGAAGGAGGAAACTTTGCATGATAGTGTGGTGTATTCACATTTTGCATCCACTCTTGGAGCATGTGATTACAACTTGCTTCTAAGAAAGAAAATGGGAATTTTTTACTACTTCTGATAGCCTCCCACAGAATTCCAAGCGTGTGCACAAAAGCTTCAAGAGGCATTTTCTCTGTGAATCACAGTTGTTGGTTAATATAAATGTTAAGAGTCAGATACTGTTTGTGAACATTTCAAAAGTATCTGGCTGACCAATCAGGGAACAGTCTTCTGGACCAGTAAACTTCTGATTTGACCCTAAATATGTTCTTATATGGAAATAATTGCTTTCCTTCAAATATTCAGATTACAAACTATTTTCCTGGGTAAGTTCTTGTCATAAAGAATTTTATTTTGGTTAACAGAATCATGTAATGGAAAACATGATTTCTGTTCCTTAATTAATGAGGATCTGTGTACATATTAACATTGCCTCAGTACGGTTGGAAAAAAGTATACAGTTACTGTCATTTATTTTTATAAATGACTTGAAGTCACATTCAGTAAGCAATACTCCATTTCAAAGTATAGCAAAAAAATCAAGGGTTATTTTATGCAACAGAAAGCATTTCAAATCCCTCCGTTTTATGTTTCTCCCTTACAAAGTTGCACACACACACAAACACATATGTGCTATTTGATTTTAAATAAATAAATAAATAAATGCTTTTTCTAATCATCAGGAATGCAGGTTAAAATACAGTAAAATCACTATTTAGACTGAACTCTAAAATCAGTAAGATTTAATAAGCTTATAAGTAGTCTCAAGACTATGGTTTTAATAAGTAAACGTAATTAGTTACAATTATCCCAAGCCCATCTCTACCAGCATTTAAATTAGATGAGAGGTTTCTCTGGTTCATCTAATTTGATTCTGAATATGCAAAATAAAATATATTCATCAAGTACATGAAATATGATTTTCTTTGGGAATAGATCGCTCTGAACTTTGATCATGCAAAATATGGATTGTATGTACGGATATGTGATTCAATCCCCTTTTTTCACTGAACAACATTTCAATTAATAGGTGAACACTGTAGGAGGTAGAGCTCCTATTATATTTTGCCAATATAATCATTTCAGCAAACACAGCTTCCTTACTTATAATTTTTACAATAATTCTACTGTGGCAATTGATAAAGAATAGCATCTATGCAAGGTAACAAGCTATTATGGAGGTGTCTTGAGATGGCATGTTGCCAGCATTTTTAAACTTAATTAAAATATGCAAGTTAGTACCGTAGAAAGATGCCATTGAAAACTTCCACGGGAATAGTAAAATATTTAGATTTAAGATTAAACAGAGACCTTGGCCAATAGCTACAAATCCTTTATAGAAGAGGGCTTAGCTGGTAGAAAAGCATTAAGAGCTGTTCTATGTTAACACTTTACGTGCAACTTAAAAATTAAAGGGAAATATTTTGCTTGCAGATTTTGGATTTTCTATTTTCTATTGGCTATGTAGATGTTACTCTAATGTTCGTACATTATTTTGTTTTCGTCTTAAGAAACAAGAAAATAAAAGCTTGGTATTACGGTTTATTCCACCCAAATAAACCAGGATTCACGTGTCATCAGTAAACCCACTTCATGATTTATTTATTTATTTAGCTCAGATGCAAATTATACAATTTGTGTGTTGCTTAGCTAGCCATATCCATTTAGAAGCAGCACACATCTCAACACCAGAAATTATGTAAAAGGAATCTGTGATAGGCTTCAAGATCTGTTTTTGAGTTTTCAGGAATTTCTGGCTGGTTATTCAGCCAGAAATTCAGAATGATGAACTAAACAGAATGATGAACTAAATCAGGAATGTGGCAGGTCAAGTTCTCTAGCCTGACCATTATTGTTATAATCCAAGTAGTAGTCCAACATCATCAGGACAGCTCCATATGTCCTTCTATGTTAGGTGCAATGTTAATAATACTTATACACTGATTTTGATAGTGCCTAGTTTATCATGTTAAATGAACATACTATTAGTATATATTTCAAGACATTGTACAGTACATGAAATGTTTTAAATTCAATTCCAAAAAGTTTTTGGACAGCATGGGTGCACCTGCCTGCAACTCTTTAAATCAACTGTGTCTTTTCTTAGCAGCTGCCAATTTGACAGGAATGGCAATTAAATATAAATGGCATCACTTAAAAAATCTTTCCACTGTGCATTTATTCAAATCCCAAGAGGTCAAAGGACACAACAGTATCAAATGTCCAGTAATAACAGCTAACAAAACAGCTTCAAAAGTTTTTAAGGAATAGTTTATCCGTTTATTATTTCTTGACAATCTTCACAATAAAGGTAAAACTAGTCAATAACAAAGTTACAATATAACTATAACTGTTTACATATAATACTTCTGCCATAAAACTATCATAATCAAACATAACAATGACTGAGAAGATAAATTCAGAATCTAAGGATTGCTGAATTGGCACCAGGTAAGTTTTCTATAAATAGATTATGAACTTCATCTGACTCTGATATAAAAGAGAAGCTAAACTGAGTGTTATGAGATAAATTTGATAAATCTGAATAGATAAATTAGATGAGTCATTACACCATTTCAAATTGGTTGGGAGGCAAAATAGAAATGCTGAACGAATCCAAACTGTAAATGCCAAAGTGCCAAAATCAAACTCCAGAAGAGTCCATCTAAGTTAGAAAGAGATCGTCTAAAATACAGTCCTCACAATTCATGCCTAGAAAATAATGTGATCGATAATTTCAATCACTGAACAATTTAAAAACTGAGGGTCAATGTAATATACAGGCAGGGATGGGCTGATGGGGGTTTGCAGGGATTCAGGAGAGCCCCTAGCTAAGATTCTATGCAGTTTGGAGAACCCCCAAGTCACACTCCTGGCTGGCCCCATCCACCTGACCCCACCTCTCCCAGGAGTCCCCACACAGCCCATTTTGGATGCAGGTAAGTGCAGGGTGCACACAGAGGCTCGGGGGAAGTGAAAAACGGGCCTCCCGGAAGTTTGGGTCCGTTTCTGGGTTCCAGAGAGCCTCCGGAGCCTGGGGAGGCCATTTTTGCCCTCCCAGAGACTCGAGGAAAGCCTCTGGAGCCCAGGGAGAGCAAAAACACACACACCCTCCATGGTGCAGGAGGCTGACTAGGCCACACCCAACCATGGCCACGCCCATCCAGCAATGGGGTGAAGAACTCTTTGCTAAAATTTTTGAAGCCCACCCCTGTATACAGGTTAATGTGTGTTAGTATCAGGTGTTATACAAGAACTGTAAAAACTCAGGTCAAGTCCACCATTAGCCATGGAAAATCACTGGATGCAATTGGATCTTTTCAGTCCCATTTAGCTCACTGGGAAAGGAGATCCCTACATAAGCCATCTTAACCTCCTAGAGAAAAAGTGAGATATAAATCATTATCATTACAACTATCATCTTCATCAAAATGACATAATCCACATCTCACCCTGTTTCCATGACCAGAATACTATTTTAAAAAGTTGTAAGAGGAAGCCCTGATAACTTAAAAAAAACAAAAGCATATTCCAGACTGACAAGAATTTGAGATTCATAAAAATGGAGATGCATGTTAAACAAAAGGCAACTGAAATTAGCTGAACTTGTAAAAAGACACAAATTCTCAACGGAATATGAATGTATTTCAAGCTTTATTATACAGACCCAGTGTCTGGTTTTTTTTTTTTCAAGATTCTCTGCCTATCGCTAATTAATGGAGAAAAACCAGCTCATTTATTGAACAATCCGGCTTACAGTATGTAAAAAGTAGCATAATATTAACCAGTGACAAAATGCTTTGTTTTCATTCTTTTCCTTTCTTTTTTATTCTCTGCTCAAACATTCAGTGCTAAAAGAGTTATAAGCCCAAGACAACAGCAATTGTAACATCCAAATATCAACAAGGCATCTGAGCCATTTGTCCTGCTTCCCTTTTACTGGAGAAAGGGAGGTAGCTACATTGTCAATTTGTAACTAAAGAAGCTGCAGCTAATTTTAAATTGTACTGCATCACAATTACTCATCATTACATCTATCCCACATCATTCCTGAAAGTTTCTAGGTTGGAATGTTTTTGGTATTTTAAGCAATACCTTTTTTCCCCAGAAAACTAGGCAGAAAAAGCTTTTATACAGTGGCAGAAATTAAACCATAAACAACCAACACAAACACAGAGAGGCAGATCACTTACTAGTCTATTAACTTTCCTCAATTTATCTGCAAGGCTGAAGTACAAAATGGCCTCCTTAGGTATTTCCAAGCTGTGGGAAGTCTTGCTACAAAAAAGCTAGCTGAGCTCCCTATTATCAAATATTTATTAATAAAGTCATTTTTATTAAAGCAGGTCTTTGGTGTGTGAGAAAATTTGGGATGCCAAAGTTGGGGAAATGACTGAAGCTATTATTTTTATGGGCTCATTTTTAAATGTACAATCAATTGAGCTTTTAACTGGGAATTTAATTATCTTGTAGATGTTACTGTTTCTTTAGCCACCTTGAATATCATTTGTTAACAATGACATATTCCATAGAAATAAATTATTCCATCAGTATTTAAGTAACATTGACTAATTCTTTCTCTATTGTTTAGAATAGCTTCATGTGCAGAATTAATGTCATTGTGCCTACACAGTCTGCAGTTAGAATCTGACACTTTAATGTCCTGTGGTTCTCCAGATCTATCAATTCTGAAGAGATACTGCAGGGTTTTTTTTCCTACAAAGCCTGTAATATTGATTTATTGACATAGATCCAAAACCTTCAACCAACTCTGGATGCTTTATATATGGAAAAATCCACAACAATAAAATAAAGGAAACACATGCTATGCATCCAGAAGAAAAACATGCAGAACACAACAAAATCTTACAGGAGTTCACCACCCAAGGCTATAGTGTCCTGCCCATTACAGATTGTGCCCAAATGAATCCCACCTACCAGATCGTCAGGGAGAATCTCAAACTCAGTCTGAAATCCAGAAGAGTCCATAAATCACCTGGGACAGGCTGATCTAACAGACCCTATCTTCTTGTGAGTTAGGTTGACACCACCAAGTCAGAAGGGAATCAGAGAATTATCTGACCGCACCAACAGATTCAATCAGAATATACCTGGAAGGGACCTTGGAGGCAGGGATGGGATCCAACCGGTATAACTACCGGTTCTGTTGTTCTGTGTCGCGCGCGCATGCGCGAGTCGCACGAGTCACGCAAGTCACACGAGGGCAATTTACGACTTGCTG